>JBBPCZ010129124.1:0-44998 GCA_037974445.1 Brycinus macrolepidotus | reverse complement strand
CTCTCTCTCTCTCTCTCTCTCTCACACACACACACACACACACACACACACACACACACACACACACACACACACAACTCTAGATGCAGATACCAGATCCAATATTCAGTCACCTGAAAGGCCAAACACTGACTTATTAACTGTTTTGCTTGAAAAAAGTTGACCATCAAACAGTATTCAGCTGTGATGATCAGTAAATGAGAGAATGCCCTTTAAAAACACGAAGAAAAATTAAGTCAGGAGCAAAGACATACAAGGCTATGTTTACTGCCTTGCTTTCTTTCCCTTTCTCCTCACATACACACACACACATGCACACAAACAGACACACATGCACACACACGCACACACATTCGCTCGCATATACACTCACCTTTTATTCACAGCATACCGGTCTACAATTTGCTTAGCTAAGTTATTTAAACTACCAGACCTTCAATTAGCATTACACACATTCATACATACATACATGCACGCACACACACATACACACACACACACACACACAGCATCACACAACCCATGCCACTCATACACCAACCAAAATACTAATTAACCACACACATACACACAGAGTCAGCTGTGTTTATAGTGAGTCAAAGAATGTTGTGTTATTTAAGTGGAGGCTCTGAGAGGACAAAGTCATACTGTTTTGGCCAAGGGCCTGTATGTGTGTGTGTGTGTGTGTGTGTGTGTGTGTGTGTGTGTGTGTGTGTGCACGCATTGTGTGTGTTTAGCACATCATCAAATGAATAACAAAAAACACCAAATATCATTCAGCTCATTGGAATTTCAGCAGCATCCTTAATACAAAACACACACACAAACACACACACACACACACACACACACACACACACACACACACACACACACACACACACACATGGCCACTCCTGGTATGGAGCTCAGCATATGGGAGTTATCTTTCATGCTTAGGGTTGAAAATAAAAATCTCATAAAATGTTGATGATGACAGCCTTTTGCTTTTTGTGTGAACGAAAGAACAACTTCGCTTCTTTTTCTCCTTCCCTCCAGCAACAACGGAAAAGTCAATATTTCAGTGCAGCAGAGGAGAGTAAATATTTTAGACCGATAACTGACAGAGATCCTGAATTTACTACACCCACCTCTATCTCTCTGACTCTCTCTGACTCTCTTTCTTTCTCTCACTCTCTCACTACTCTCTTTTTCTCCTACTTTCTCGCTCTCTACTCTTTCCCATTCTTTCCCTCTGTTTCTTTCTCTACTCTTTATTTCCCTCTTTTACTCTAATCTCTCTTTCTCTCAGTTTTACTTTGCTCTCTCCCTCTCTGCTTCTTATACTCTCTCTCTCCCTCCTTGTCCATCTCTCTGTCTTTCTGTTCTCACTCTCTTTCATCTCCCTTCAATAGGTACTCTTTTTCTCCCTCCCTCTCATCTCTTTCTCCCTCTCTCCTTCTCTCTCTCTCTCTCTCTCTCTCTCTCTCTCTCTCTCTCTAATATTCATCCTGTCCATAACCCAGAACTTATTGTGGACATCACAGCATGCACCTATAAAAGCACAGGACACACTTGGCACAAAAGATGCATACACACGCACGCACACACACACACATGCACACACCTGCACACACACTATCCTGAAACACTGCGGAACTTCAGGTATAGAGATTGGACTGTGTTTAATTAAAGGAGCACAAGAGAGTGAAAGTACAAGTGTGTATGAGAGAGAGAGAGAGAGAGAGAGAGAGAGAGAAAGATAGAGGGGGGAAGATAGTGGAGTGAGAAATAGATGGAGAGAGAGAAAGCAGTTTGAGAAGTAGGTAGAGGAAGGTAGAGAACCAGAGAGAAAGGAAAGAAGAAGGAAAGAAAGTAGAGCAAAAGAGAGAAAGAGGAGGGAAAAGGAGAGTGACAGAGAGAATAAGTGGGAAGAGAAGGAGAGAGAAAGCACACGTGGAACTGTATGTATTTCAGAGAAAGATTAAATGTATGTATGGTTGTGTGTGTGTGTGTGTGTGTGTGTGTGCTTTAGAGATAATGAGATTTGGAGAGTAATAAGGTGGATTGTGCTGTTCAGTAAAATGCTCTTGAACCTATCAGTGATTAGTGTGAAAACACATTCAAATCAACTCAGCCACACACACACACACACAATGCAGCTAGGCAGCTCTAAAGAACAATTCCAGTTCTTGCTTACCTTTGTACTGTTTCTTTCTCCTTCTCTCTCCCTCTCTCTCTCTCTCTCTCAGAGTGTGTGTGTGTGTGTGTGTGTATGTGTCCACACTCAGTGTAGCGCCGCTCTGTCTCTGACAGGTGCCATGGTCCCGTAGACTCCAGAGGAACGGCAGGCTCTCTCTCCGCAGCCGCAGAGTGAGAAAGATCTCTCTGTATGTATGTGTATATTTGTGTGTGTGTGTGTGTGTGTGTGTGTATATGAGTCTCAGGAGTTCAGCATATGAGGGCTCCTCCGGCAAATACGACTTATTCTTCTCTTCTCTCTTCTTTCTCGTTCTCTGTCCTGTCCTAGAGCAAAAAGGTCCAACACAGTGCGCTCCTCTGTTTGAAAGTCTGCACGTTCATCTGTTCCTCTGTTCCTATGTTAATCTCCCTCACTGTACTAATGTCTGTAGGCTGGTGTCTCCTCTGCATTACTCTAAACTCTCTTTCTCTCTCTCTCTCTTTCTCTCTCTCCGTCCAGTTCTACTTTGCTTTTTGCGCTGTTTGACTCATTCCTTGCTACTATGGATCTCTCCGACTCTCTTTCCCTCCCTCACTCTCTCCCTCTCTCTCTACTTCTCTCTCTCTCTCTCTTGCTCACACACACCCACACCCACACACACACACCCCTCCCTCTTTTGGCCACTCCTTCCTCTATGGGGCAGGCTATTATGTGTGTAGACGGGTCAGAAGTGAGAGACTCCAGCTCTGTCTGTGGGCCTCTTTATCTATTATAATAATAATAATAATAATAATAATAATAATAATAATAATAATGAAAATTATAATTACTTAACAACAATAATAATACATTATATTTCTGTTTCATTTTAGTTACTAAATCTCTAAGTGCTTGGATAGAAGATAAGCGAAAAACTAGAAAGCTAAGCTCTGTTATACATTGTAAAGAAAAAATAAATTACAGAGAAAAAGAGACATTGTGAGCGGTGTACAGTGAGGATGACAGATTGTATTTGATCTGGGTTGCCACTGATTTGTACAAATGTGTATAAAGAGAGAGGGTGATTTTGTGTGTGTGTTTGTATGTGTGCTTCTGATAGTCATCAAAAGATGAGCAGGTGCCTTAGTGACACTTTTCAGTTGCAGAGTGAGTGTATATGTATGGCTCAGTGTGTGTGATATTTGTGTGGATTGTGTGTGTCATTAGGCTCGGAGAGGTATGTTTAATGGGTGTGTTTCACATGTGATTTGAACACCAGGTTAATCATTTATTTCAATGCATTCTCAGACTGACGCTAAACGCACATGCACAATCACAAACACACACACACACACTCACACGTGTGTGTGTGAGTGTGTGTGTGTATATATATATATATATATATAAAGGGGAAAGCTTGTTATATTTAGTTAAAAATATCAATATAATATGTTATATTTAGTTTGTAATGGAGTGAAACAATGTACAAAGTTTCACACCATTATAAACTAAATATAACAAGTTAAAGATAACAAGTTCATGTCATTGTAACCCTGCTTACATGATGCGACTTGGAAAAAAAGAGTTGATTTTCTACAACAATAGTTTGAAAGGGACAGTCCAGCTGCTGAAGGTGCACATGCCAGTGTATTTCTTAGTGCCGGTCCCAAACCTGGGTAAATAGGGAGGGTTACATCAGGAAGGGCATCCCGTGTAAAACTTTGCCAAGTCAAATATGCGAACAACCAGAAAATTTCCTATACCGGATCGGTCAAGGCCCAATAAACTTTTCTCTGGCTCTGATAGATTGGCTGTGATTGGCTGGATTCAATCAAACTAACTTGGCCTGAAGTTCTTACCACTGTAGGAAGGTGGAGCTGGATCTTGCAGGCTAAATAAATTTGCCCCAAATGTAAAATAATCATCTACATTTGAAGAATCATCTTAACCAAATGACATTTTTCTTACAACCTTAAATAGTGCAGCGGAGAGAATGCAACACTGCACCATTTAAGGCAGAATGGAAAATTAAGTTCAATTTAAGGCAGAACCAAAACTAAGAAACCAGTTCCAGCTTACAACTCTGAGTAACTTAGAAACCTGAGTGAGCCAAGCAAGTTATTTCAGTTTTATCCTAAATTCTTACAGACATAGCTGTGCTGCTATTT
The DNA here is from genome assembly GCA_037974445.1 of Brycinus macrolepidotus. Taxonomy (NCBI): domain Eukaryota; kingdom Metazoa; phylum Chordata; class Actinopteri; order Characiformes; family Alestidae; genus Brycinus; species Brycinus macrolepidotus. The sequence continues at coordinate 40,690 of JBBPCZ010129124.1, read as the reverse complement.
CTGTATAATGCCATCTCTTGGCACTTCAGTCTTTCAGGGAAAAGAGGAGAGGTGTGAAAACATATTTAAACAGTGATAAATAAGCTTTTACCTCAGAAAGAGCATTGGAGAATTCTGTTGGGAGAAATCTTAATATGGAAAAAAATGCCAACATATCGAACGAATATGCAAGACTATGTATATATAGAAGTTGATATGAGCATCTGCCCATTGGCAGCCAATGTCCAGTACAGAAACGCGTCAACACGCTAATTAACCGTGCGCTACGTACACTGGGGAATTCCTTTAATTCTTAATTGTACCTCATATGTATGGTCAAAGCTCCTGTCACAGGCGAAGAGACTGATCCAGAAACAGTAAACCATTTATTTCTACTTTCACTTCTCTTTATCATATATGAATCATTCATTGGTGGTGTGGTACACAATGACACCACTTCTTAATCATGCATACGTGTGTATGTGTGTGTGTGTGTGTGTGTGTGTGTTTGTGTGTGCGTGTGTGTGAGCCACGTTATTTGATACTTTGACCATAACATGCTGTTGTAACGAACACCCAATGACATCAGCAATGGGTAATGTACACACACACACATACTACAAAGTGCATTATAACAAAATGTTATAAAAGTCCCCCAAGCCACCTCACACACACACATACACACACACACACACACACACACACACACACACACACACACACACGTAAGCAGACAAGAAACAAAAGGAAATGTACGAATTTACAGAAAAACAAGGAACAGAAGCACACACACATATACTTACTAACACTAACAGCCAGTAACTTGTGTGGGCTTGAATGGCACAGGTGGAGTGGCTAATCACAATTAAAGATTCAAGCTGTGGAGTTCACAAAGGCCCTGACCACACACACACACACACAAACACACACACACACACACACACACATCTCGTAATCATATAGTTTGCTGTCACAAGAAAAACTGTGTTATGCATGTTACGAATATTTCTGCTTCCTTCTTTTATATGGTGTTGCCAGATTTCAGCTGTCTGACATTTTTCTTAATATTTTCTATAAAGAACATTAGTGGTTAAACTACTTAGACTCTAATTAGACTCTAATTTCATCATGGCACAAGTTCAGTCTGATGGTATAATGCCAGCATATTACTAGTTTAGCTGGATGCAAGCCCATTTGCTTGATAATGATGATGATTGGAACGTGAGAGGTGTTGCAACAGGGATTGTCACATTCAAAGTCCACTGGTGCAGCAGTATTTTTGAACCAGTTTTGTCCAATAACATGCTTGTGCTACTGTCTCCCCAAACCTGCTCTCATTGTAAATGTAAGTGCAAAATATTTTTTTTCCTCACTTCAAGCACAGACATAATGACATGTCTGATTACTCAAATTCTATTGATAACATATTAGAGATACTGGTTTTCCTACAGCAGGAATAATATGACATCACATACTGCTGATGTGTGACAGTGTCCTCATATAAAACATGAAAAACACATCTGCTCTCTCTCTCTTTCTCTCTCTCTCTCTCTCTCTCTCTCTCTCTCTCTCTCACAGAAAGAATGTCTCTCTTCAGCTGGAGAAAAAATCTGGGATACCTTCCTAAAGCAACTGTCCAAGAGGGACACAAGCACACACACACAGAGGCAGTTTTATCTCTTTAATCACTAATCACATACCTCTGCTTCTGAGTTGCAAACACACACCCTTCTGTAATCACACACTCCTCATACCACTCTTCATCACTGCCCTCATTAGGAGAGATAATCAGAAAGCTTTAACTCATCTCTCCCTCTCTCTCTCTCTCTCTCTTTCTCTCTAGCCAGCATTCCTGACTGAGCCCTGGAGAGCGGTTCCACCTTTGTGGCCAAACACTGCCATACACATTAATCATTAATATGTGTCTGCACACACGAACAAGTTATGAATCACTGTTTTAAATATTACACCAATTTGTTGAAGATGCATGTATGAAATGATTGTAAAACAATGCTACCAAGTTTATAGGTTTGAACTACTTTGTAAAAAGTTATAAAAATGGAGAGTGTTATCTGTGTCCAGGGCGATGATCTGAGCTGTAGATGATTCTGTAATGACGGAAAAAGTTGTAGCACACTGCGAATGAAGTTATAATGAAATAAATATCTATATTTGAAAAGGGGCCCTGTCTCCATGTGCCAAACACAACTCAATCAATCACGATTTTGATTTTTTATTAGTATTCTCCTGCTTCACATCACACTCAATTCCACCACACCAGTCAAAATAAACACCTCATACCATATCGGAAATGACCAGCTAGAATAGCTAGGAGAATGGAAAATGGGGAGAGTGAGTGTTGGGTTGTTTTAAAGACAGATGGGAGATTAAATATCTATTTATATGACGCATGTTTTACAGACACACCTTCATTCCAGCCCGAGGGTCTCAGCACCTTAAAGCTTGATTCCAAGAAATACTGAACTGCTAGCAGTAAAAAGATGTCAAGAGTCTAACTGAAGCATACTGTAGTGATGTTTCAAGGCCAACTACATGTACCTACAGTACTGTGCCAAAGTCTTAGGCAACTGCGAAGATAACATTTAAAACTGTTTAGATGAGCAGAGACTGTTTTTTACATTAATATTATTAATTGTACTAAATAAAACTAAAAAGAACAAATATAAATAAATACAAATAACATTACACGGTAAATAGTGATTTTATGTTCAGTAAATCAGTGTGTTCCTTGTGGAAGTCCAGTATTACTTGTAGTTTCAGTCAGAAATTTGGTTTGACTCAATCAGTTCTTCATTAAATTAAATCAGGAGCTACTGATGGAATTTCACAATTCCAAGCAATGGCTGGAGAAATCTGGAACCAAACCTGTGTTCTCCTTACCAGCTCACATCATATCAACTACTTTTTAACAAACAAAACAAATCTTGATACTTTTTTACACTTTCTGGTTTATTTGCATTGAGTCTAATGTTAACTTTGCTAGCAGAAAGAAAGACACTTTATCACATATGACTTTGAACAATGTCATACTGTATATTTTGTTGTTTTGCAGTTTGGGCATATTTTGAATAGAAAATGGCCAGTTTGGGTCATAAAAAAGCTTTTTTTTAATGTAATTAAAAAACCTAGACGTTCTCCATTATTTAGAATGGCCCGGGGTAATTCATGGCTCCGTGTGTGTGCAGAAGTGAGTGGGAAACAGCATATGGTCATCTGTCTGTGTGCTGATTTACCAATGTCTGTCTAGTCAGTATTGTTTCTGCCCAAATGACCTTTGTCCATAGTCTTTGTGACCTTGTCACTTCACACTACACTTCAGGTCAAACCCACGACCGTGTGTGTGTGGGTGTGTTTCAGCACAAGGCTTCATCACATTTGATTATGAATAGTCAGACGCACAAACATACTATGCAAGGTTAGTGTGTGTGTTTGGGTGAGTGTGTTATCTGTGTGATACTGTTCTCGAGGGCTGACCGACTGAAAAACATCACAGAGAGAAAGAGTGTCAAATGCACAATGACTGACTGACCCAGCGCTCACCTAGAGTCTGAAGCCCTGAAGTGCTGTTTTATTTACTGGATTTTCTAAGGGCTGCCTTATATACTTGCACAGTGTAGTGCTTTTCCTTTCTCAAAAACACATCTGTTTACTTCTTTGTGTCTGTACTTATCTCACTATCTGCATCCATAGTTTCCTCTTTACTTCTGATTTCTTTTTCAGTATTCTTTATTTGAAGTGTTAAGTTTTGTATATAGTATGCAAACTGTCATTACTCACTTAGATATACTTTAGTTATACTCCAAGAACAGCATTACACAGTTCAGTTTTATTCCAAAATCAGCATTACACTGCATACTCAATGTAAAACCAACATTAATGAATAATAGATCAGTCATAGCTCTTTTTCAAACCTTCCTCAAACCATACTGGAGTGTTACTGTTATTTTTTGCTAGATATTAAGGGTCACTCTCGCATTAAACAATTCTCAAAGCCCCATGATTAACCCATACTCATCAACACAAACAGGCAGGTGGGTGATGGAAAACCCGCAGACTCGAGGAAATGCAAAGAAGAACTATGACTCGACTTTGACTTGAATATCAACGGCTAGGACTTTAAGATTCACATCGGGGAGGAATGGTTTGATGTGCATCTATTTCCCAGCAGAGGACGTTCAATATATTTTATCAAACCAGTTCTTCTGAATCTTCAATGAATTGAAAGTCCAATTCGAGTGATTCATTTTTGAGGTCATTCATTATCTTTAGTTTATTTTGGAGGACAAAGGAGACAAGTATTCCCAGTCTGCTCTCACTGTTTTATACCATCTGTCATGGTTATACATGTGCCATGGATTTGATGCATGATGATGATGATGACAACAATGATGGCGATGATCACTGATGTTAATTTACCTTATTTACATACATTTTTGATGTGCACTGTTAAAACGACTTTTAAGGACCCAAAGTTTAGGACTTGTTTACCTGATAGGTACCAGTATTGACTTGGGACTTGACTTGAGACTTGCCTGTATTGACTCGGGACTTGACTTGAGATTTACCTGTATTAACTCAGGACTTGACTTAAGATTTATCTGTATTGACTCGGGACTTGACTTGAGACTTGCCTGTATTGACTCGGGTCTCGACTTGAGACTTGCCTGTATTGACTCGAAGCTCAACTTGAGACTTGCCTGTATTGACTTGGGACTCAAATTGAGGCTTGACTCAGGGCTTGAGTGTTGATACTTGAGACTCACTTGTTACTTGCAACTCACTGACTTGTTCCCATCTCGGCTGTAAAATATCTTAACGTCTCTTCATATCACAGCTCTGACATTGTGATCTCTAGCTTGCAAACTTACCATAATTGTGTTATATGGGGGCTGCTTATATGCTTGCTGATTTTGCTTGACATCCGTTGTGGGCCAGCTTGGGTTTAATTTGACGGTGCCTTTAGTCTTGCCAGTGCAAATAGCTGAGCACAGTATTGGCTGTTTCTGTGATGAAACACGTTCGTTTTTGATAGTATAAAAAACAGTGAGATTTACATTCCGAGCTCTGACCGCAGCAAAAGTTCAGGCTACCACAGACACCACTCTTGCTTTGTTCCAGTCAGTCCCTAGTTTATGTTAGCAATCCCCCATTTCATTTAACTTTTGAACTTCTGAGCATTGTATTAGTTCATCCTTTGTAATAAACAGTTCTTTATTCCTTGGACAACATCTTTCTGTGGGCCTTGGACTATTTTGGATGTGGAGAGCCACCATAGTCTTTATCAGATGGAAACGAAATAATCCCAATAGCAAGTCAAAAACTTCTCCCACCAACTCAAGAACTCCATCCAGCACATCAGTGAAGACGTCCAGCAACAGATGAGGCCAGACCAGAGACCGGGGTTGAACTGGAAATGGAGAGCTGGATGGGCACCGATAAGTACATGGCCTGATTGTTTGAGAATACGGTATGTACACCCCCTCTATTTAGAACTGTGCTTTGATATTGTGAACTGAGAAGCTGAGGATTCAGTAATAAAGGAAATGTGCTACAAGAGTGGATCACTGGATTTTTTGGACGGCTTCTTGATAAACAGTTAACAAACATTATGGCAGATATTATGAAGCATTCAAAACAAAAGACAGTGTGCAAAGACAACACGCAAAATGCATTTCTCCCATTGAAAACAGCAGAAAAAAAGGTGCTTGGTTAGCTAAAAAAACGTGTCTGATGTGTTGGGGAAGATGAAAAAGAGAAAAACAGAAAAACAGGGAGGGGAGGGAAGTGTAGTGAGAGGGAGGGAGAGGGAAAATAGAAAAGGGGGGATGTGGCGATAGAGAGAAACAGAAAAGATAGAGAGAGAAAGAGAGCTCTGACCTCAGTTTGTGTGTGTGTCATGAATGCCACGTGTTTATGAGGCTACAGTCATTTATTATCAAATGCGCGCGCGCACACACACACACACACACACAAACACAGTTAGCTACAGGATTGATGTAGAAACAGAAGCAGAATGGAAGCTGAGGACAAGAGAAAAAGTAAAAGGATGTGAAAAAGAAAGGGTGTGGGTGTAATCTGGAGGAGAATGTGTTCACACACACACACACACACACACACACACGCACACACACGCACACACACTCTCATATGATTTATTGACCATCATGAAAAAAGGGACTTCCCTGTACAACATGTTGCCTCTAATTCAAATACACTGATTAAAGTGTCTGGGCTTTCCCCACACAAACCTACACATACACACACACACGTGCGCGCGCACACACACACACACACACACACACACACAGATTGTCTTTGATTTCTGAAGTCTTGAGCTGGATGATACAGCTGAAACTCTGAGTAACACTGGACACTGATCATCCTTTTTCCATGCCATAACAGAAAGAGCTCTTCATAAATGAACACTTAGAAAAGTGGATGTTTACTTTTTTTTGCCCCTGAATTAAAAAAAAAAAAAACTCTCTGTGTGAATACTGAACCAGTCCAGGTGAAATCACCAAAGGCCTCCTGACTGACCATCTCTCATTTGCTTTCACAAATTTGCTCTCATTTGCTCATTTGCTTTCACAGAGGTGGAAAAATCAAAGTCTGGTTCTGTTTTTCTTTCACTGGTGAGAGATAATGTCCATTAATGAGGTCATGAACTAAGAAGTGTACAAAGGCATTCTGGATGTAGACAGCTGTAAAGAAATTTTTTAAACAGTAATGATCTGAAGCGCTCCAGACACTTTGCCAAAAAGAAAATTACAGTTCTGGAGTGGTCTGTTTATAATAAATGCCACTTGGTTTGGCATTTTGTTTCCTAACACAATAAACTTAATCCTTTAAGTATGGAACAAATGTCCAAATATTTTTTGGGAAAACTGTAAGTGTAACAGGAGCCAAGACTCAAAAGAGGAATCCAAAAGGGTAACATTTTGAGGAACTTTCACTGGAAGGATTAAAAGACATAAAAATCAGCTTCCAGCTTAAAGGATCCAAGGTAGAGGCCTTCAACTCCAAACCTTAAATCCAGCATCCAGTTGTGGATTTTATAGTCACTGGTAGTTAACGGAGCTGTTAATATTACTGTGTGTTCAACTTGGATCATATCTACCAAAACCCAGGCCTGGAAACTGGACTCTCGATCCAGAGCTGAACACCTCTACCTCTACTACTGGTTAGTACAGGAATGTTGGACACAATGGGCCCAGTGAAATTACTACCTGAAAGTATTAAGCAACCTGAGGTGGTCAGTCAATAACTAGTTCTGAAATCTGGTGAACTGAGGTGGATTATTCCACATTTGATATGTTTCTTTTTATGCCACAATCAGACAAGTCATGAATAAAATTTATCTGGTGGAAAATTCAGTTCGCTTGAATGGAAATAGATGTGGGAACATAAGAATGGGCATTTATGGTTAATTTCACTTCACTCAATCAAGATAAAAAAAAACAGCAACAACAACAGAATGGAGAAGAAGGTACAAATAACAAGACCTCACACTCACTTCAGTGGTGAAGTGCGTTAAATTCATTTCTGCCCAAACAAGAACAACTACAGGACAGTTTGTATAGAGAAGACGACTGAGAGCATTATACTGTAACTCCATTTGTGTGAATGTATGTGAATCATCCTGCACATCACATTCATATATCTATATACAGTACATGGACATAAAAAACCTTGGATGGAAAAGTTAGAAAAAAAAGCCTAAATATCACAAAAGAAGTTCTGAATAAGTTCGAATAAGTAATGATGAAGCAGCAAAGAATGTCCTGTGTTTTCCTCTGCCAACAGCAAACATGGCAGCAGATGAAAATTCTCAAATGCACGTGTGGACTGATGGCCCCAAGGGTTCGAAGGGTGATGGTGAAGTGGAACAGTGACTTCATCTTAAAATGGACACTGGCTGCTCCGTCCAGTAGAGTAATTTGTGCTGCATTCGTGTACAGCTGGCAGAGGATTGAAACTGCTGTACCGAAAGCTAATAAAAGAGCCAATCCCTCCGTCACACATGGTGAGTCACACACTTATCTGACACCCTGCAGGTGACATCACCATTATTAATTCCCTCGTAACAGTAGTTGATTGGAACACTGATTAATTCACATCATCTTTAACCGACTTTTCGGAAATTCACTGGAGCAAAATGTTTGAATGGAAAACCCGTTACAAACCTTATGACCACTTTCCCTTTAGAAGAAAAGTCAAATAAACTGTCAGCTGTACCGGGTGCCCAGCCAGGCACACACACACACACACAGACATCCTTTCTATGTCCTGAAGTGATTTGTAATTCCTCAATGTGCTTTTCTATTCTCCAAATTATATATATTTTTCATTCCCTTCCATCTCTCCATCCTGTCTCTCGTCTGTGGGGTTTTCCCTCAATTACCCTAAGCAAAAGTCTCCCCGCTTCATTTAATATCCTTCTCTTTATTTCATTCCTCTCTCCTTTACCTACTTGTGAGGTACCTCTGTGTGTGAGCATGTATGCATTTTCATTACACTTAAGACCCTTTAATTATAACATGCATACTTACATAACAGTAATGAGATATGGATAAAAGGAGGAATAATGAGAGAGAGCAGAGTAATGAGGGAGAGAGAGTGAGAGAGAGAGAGAGAGAGAGAGAGAGAGAGAGAGAGAGAGAGAGAGATGGAGTGCGAATAAAGGCCTACTGATTTCCAAGAACTAAAATAAAATATATTTTTTAAACAGTATCATAATGCTTGAAGTATTTAAACTGATTTCCTTAAGTTTTAGTTGGAAGCAAATGGGTTAAAATCTTGAAAAACTCAAAGGGAAATTATCCAATCAGGATTTTTCTCTCTCTGGTATCTAGGGAGATACAGCCAGAGCACCTATCCCATTGGCTAGGCTTTCAGGAGCTGGACTGAAGGCCTAACAGGTTTCCAATAACTACCAATCAGTCACATTTTTATGTACAATGGGTGGGATCAGGTTCATGAGAAAACACATTGCTCCAGGCCTTCCGGACTGTGAATATGAGTGGTAGCCTAAACCAGGCTTCAGTTCTGTCAGGAAATCAGTGGTGGCAGGACAGTGCCAGGGCTTTTTCCTAAAGAGGGGCAGGACTTTTCAGTGTAAAACTGGACCAAACAAGGTACAATTTATACCTTCATGGCCTGAACAAAACCTTGAGGCTCCATCTTTGTTTTTTAATTTTTTTATAGGTAGATATTTGCGCTCACTCTCTTCACTATAAAACGTACATATTCATTTCATAATATCTACTGAAAACGTTTGGAATGCTGAATGATGTGTCTTAAAATGAATAACTGAAGAATCAGGCTGGATTTTAAGGAGTTAAGAAAATGTGTGTCCAGAATGATGAACAGAGCAGTAGATTATTCTAAAGAAAGTACATCAATAATGAATTTGTAATAAAACAATTATACTCATATTTGATCAAATCTTGAGGCAAACAATCGATGTTGTCAAAATTTTTAATACTGAATTAAACATCTTAAAATACTTTCTGGTGTCTAGATTACAATATTTGAATATTTGAATTATATGAGTTATTGGGTAAAGCAACAAGCACTGAAGCAAGTTCAGACTTTTTAATAGTGGTATATATGATGTGTTCCATATTCCTGCCTCATTATCCATCAACTCTTCATCCTCTTTTATCATTCCTTCAACTTTCTCTCCTCTCTCTCTCTGACTTTTTCTCTTTCATATGCCAGGCCTCACTCCATCTCTTTTCATCTCTCTCTCAGACGCTCAGCCTGTTTTTTAATCTCCCCCATAGGGACCCTAGTATGCTAAAAATGCATTGTCAGCATGCAAACACACACACATTCATATACATGCCTGAATCGTACTTGAAGGAAACCTTTGAAAGAAGTTTCTTGAAAGCTGGCACACACACACAAACACACACACACACACACACACACACACAAACACCAGTGAAAAACCCTCTCCAAGGTGAGCACTATGACTCAGCCATCATCCTCTTGTCTCTCCAATAGAGTATAGAAGTGTGGTTCATATGTCCTAATAGTTTTGACTTCCATTTGTTCCATTTGAACTGGGTTCCATTGGAATCCAAGGAAATTTCAACCCGAACAGTCCTTGAAGTTGAATTTCTGACTCTGAAGGTCGAAGGGACCTCACCAACACTGACCTCAAAATCCAGGATGGCTGCTCCATGCATCATTTCACCTGTAATGAAAGCTGTAGTAAAGACTTTTTAGTAGCACATCTGTCTTATTTATGTCTCTTTAAATCAGTCATACACACAGTATTGTATCTGTGGACATGTTGCTATGGTGTTTGTGTGCGCAAAACTCTGCATAATGCATTGTTATCTATTGGTATTGCTAACAATGGCTAACCTGACTAGAACCTGGCTGTCCAACTTGTCGTACTGGAACACAGTCAACTCAGTAACTGGAATGCAGCATAAGACCTGAGAATGCTACATTGAAGGACAAGTCTGATGAAAAGCATAATGCAACTACACACCTAAATCATCAGACACTACTTATGTTGTTAAGTAAATTCTAATAGACTTCCTTATGTGGTTTCAGATACTGTGTGATATAGATTATCTATAAAAATGGGCAAAAGTATGTTGCATAGTTAAAAACAGTCCACCTTGAAGCCATCTTTCTTAGTAAACAGTTTGGTATCACACGTAAGCACCTCAAGTAGAAGCGTGACGGTATACATAGAGTAAAGTGATCTGGATGATAATATAGTTACAATTTGGTTTGTATTTAATTAAATATACTTGGCCTAACTCCCTCACATTTGGCAGGTCTAAGATTCTTCACAACTGGGCACCATTAGCACTGGAGCAGACTCTGGAGCTTCAAAGCAGTGGTGCTTTGCATCAGTGACACTCTGTGTCCTTGTTTAATCTAAGCTTAACTTATTATATTACAAAACTATTTATGTACAAATGATATTACTCAGTCATATCATGTCCTTTGAGGCGTGTGATGATTTAGACATAAGGACAAAAATAACCCTGTGGCTACAGGCTTCCATTACTTATTAACATTAGTCTTGTAGCTGCAGTGGAAACTGGATAAATTTAACTTTTCACCAAACTCATTCTCCGAAGTTGAGTTCTAAATTTTCTGGATCCATTCTTTCATCTTCCTCTGCTGCAGTTCTTGCTTCTAATGCAAACTAAGTATACACATTCCCTCGTTCACTTAGTTTTATGTTTACTGTTCATATTTCTCTGATCTTTAAGCATGTGGCCTTTCTTTGTCTCTGTCCTTTTCTCTGACTTTGGCCTGTGCAGCTGGTTTTGTTAAATAGTTAAAACAGATGTTTGCCTGGTAGCTGCATTAGGATCAAATATTCTGTGCATGGATGTGCATTTGCACATTTGCAGTAACCCTCACAGCGTTTATCTGTCTGCCTGGGAAGAATACGTATATTCTTGAGCATTCCTGTATGCCTGTGTGTGTGTGTGTGTGTGTGCGTGTGTGTGTGTGTGTGTGTATGCTGAAGCAGAGATGACAGGGTGTACCAGGAATACATGGGACAGTGAAGAGTCCAACTGAATAATGGAATGTGCAGTAGTTAGTATGCGTGTGCCTGTGTGTGTGTGAGTGTGTGTGTGTGTGTGTGTGTGTGTGTGTGTGTGCACGCGTGTGTGCGTGTGTGTGCGTTTGAGAGACAGAGAGAGTGTGAGTGTATTAGTACAAGTTTCTAATTTTAATAATGATGTCATGTTCAGTTCATCTTTGAAGTTGATACAAAATGTATCATAAAGGACACGCTAAAGGACATATGGTTACTCACTTCCAAACACACACACACACACACACACACACACACACACACATTGGAGGTAGTCCAGTGTCGTCAATGCTCAGGCCAGAAGGAGCAGCAGCTGAGCCACTGTTGGAATGTGAGACCTCTTTATACTCTCTACATTTTTCTTGTATTTTATTTTTCCACTTTTAATGATCACGTGAGTGTGTGCATGTGTGTGTGTGTCCTAATTCATTTTTGCATGATCATTTTCCAACCTCTCTTTATTTTTCTATTTAAACAGACTGTTTTTGTTACTGTGCCTTTAAGACTGATCTGTGTAAATAATCTCTGTTCTGACTGGATGCCAGTTATTGTACCTCATTCAGAAAGCAGTATGAGTTGAAATTTAACAACGCTCCTCAGCACTTCACTGTGAACATGTTCACTACAATATGTATGTATTCATGGTTGTGACTCACAATAAGTCATTCTGTGTCCTAAACCACACTGAGAAGTCTGTGCCAACTTAATGAAGAGCTGGATGCAATTTGCACTAGTAGAGCGATGATTTTTATTATGGAGAAGATCTGACTGATGACTTCTAGTGTAAAGAAGCAAAATTCAGACTCCTAACATGTCTTGACTGATCAACTACATCTGGAGCAAGTGGAAAATTGTAGATGTTTGGTTTTCTTTGCAGAATTACTTTTTTAGGCGTATAATGATCTTAAACATTAGTGAGATTTGAGTACTAGAGTATTGTTCTAAACACAGTAAGACACGTGAGTTTCTCTGTGTTTCTTACTGTAGTGGAGCAACCCAGCAATTCACCAAAACAAAAATAAACACTAGCAGTCATTAGTGTCAACATATCTGTCTACAGGTACACACACAATAACCATCAATATATCGAACATACACATAAACACACAAACACACCCACAGCCTTTCAGTGGTAAGTGACAGCCGCTGTATTCACCACTAATGAAGTGTGCATGTATGGACAAAGTGTTTGATGTAAGCGTGACCACACACATGCAGAAATTCCTTAGACCTTAGACACACACACACACACACACACACACATACACACCTGTCTAAATGGTCATTAGCCACGCATTTATATGTTGTGGCAGAACAGCATAATACAAAAGAGAGAGAGAGAGAGAGAGAGAGAGAGAGTAAATAAAAGTAATGAGTGAGCTAGAAGAAAGACAGATAAAAGTAATAAGAAGAACAGAAAAAGTAAATAGGATATTTTTTATTAGCCTTTGAATCTCTAGACAAATTGTGAACAAATGATGTGCACCGGCATTTAATTCATTCCTGTATTATGTAAGCAATGGGTTCTCCATGAAAATGGACTCATTTGGGTAATCTAATTAGTTAGTGATAAACGGAGGAAATCGTTAGACTGTTACGGCATCATTAACAGAGTTAGATATGTGTCGCACAGGGGTCAAACAGTAGCAGTGTGTCAGACACAATGAGCCATGACGATTTAATGAACATGCATACACACTGGGGGAACACACACACACACACACACACAGCTGGTCACTGACTGGGCATTCACACTAGAGATAAAAAAAAATGCTATGCATCAATCTGAAGGTTGTGATTAAACAGCTGTACCAATTTTGGGAAATTAGAATCAGTTAGAATCACTTTTTACAATAGTTAAGAAAATATATAGCTATTTTTGGCCATAATTAAAGTGCTGGGCGATTTCCAACCCCCTCACCCTCTCAGAAAAGCTTGGTGTGTTGTTTAAATTGTCTTTTTGCCACTATTGTACGACAGTTCCTCAGTCATGAGTTTGTATTCTGTGTATTTTCAAACAGAATTCTGAATCATATTAAAGTAATCAAATGTAATTGAATCTCAGTGAATCACTAACTTGGGTTGCGAGACCAAATATTTACATCCTTAACCAGTACTTGTATGTCAAGTGCAATGAATGTCACTGTCAGTGTCGAATTACTAGCAGGGCCCTTTCCCTTCATTTCATTTCCCTCCTGCTTTGTCCGGCCTTCACTGCGTGTCCAGAAGAAAGGGGGGAGAAAGACAGGCAAAGAAAGCGATTAACGGCACAGTAGCATTCTGGGTCAATCAGCGCAGACAATTCAGAACAAAAGGTGTGTGGAGGGTCTAGAAACACACACGCACCGCAAGCCCACCCAGTCCTGTCATTTGAAATGTGTTTTCCTTCCTCTCTGCAGGTTCTGCCCTGCTTGTCTTTTTTCTCCGAACAACCTCGGTGTCCCTCACCTCCGCTGCTACCTTTTGTAAAAAAGAAACTTTTCCCTGCTTTGGGCAACGAACCGCAGAGGACACACAATGTGTCAAATTAACAAAAAAGAGAGCACTCGCACACACACAAAGGTGTGGTTTCCACTGGGGATGGGGGTGCTTTTACCCTCACACTTTACTAGTTAGCAAGAGACTGAGGGGCTAATCATTAAATAGGTCTGTCTGCTCTTGCTACCCACTATCTGGATGAATTCCAATTATATTAATTAGAATAGAACACAATAAAATAATCAGTTCATGGATAAAATAGAAGCTAAATATTTGCTTCTACAATAAGAAACTTCACAGAAAATACACTTTGTGCACACACACCATTCCAGTGTTCGCTACCTCAGTGAACACCACCGGAGAGACGGAGGGCAAACAAGAGAGAGGGGGAGAAAGAGGGTGATACACACACCCCACCCAGAGTCAATGGCTTGTGACACATCTCTGAAGCAATGAGGTGTGTGTGTGTGTGTGTGTGTGTGTGTGTGTGTGTGTGTGTGTGTGTGTGTGTGTGTGTATGTGTGTGTGTGGGATGCAGAGACATGGAGGGGAATCAGATGGAGATTGTGGAGAATATGACGTTCTGGTCTTGTAGCATGCTTACAGTGCTGTAAGTAGACTTAATAACTTCCATACACACACACACATACACGCACACACACACACACACAGGCACACACACACACACAGGCACACACACACACACATACACGCACACACTCTCCCTCTGCTCCCACAGTGCACTGAAATTGAAAACTGAGCTACTGGGCAGGTTTCCGAATGCTTTCATAATAAGCATAATAATGTGCATTATATTATGTATTATTACATATCACATTATTTTATAATTCTAATGTGCGTGACTGTGAAGCCTGCTTGTCTCCTCTCTCTCTCTCTCTCTCTCTCTCTCCATTTTCTGATTTTCTTTCTTTATCTCTTTGTTCCACTCTGCTCTTCACTCTCCTTTTCCTCTTTTCTTTTTCTGTAATTCTTTCACTCTCTACTCTCTCCCTCTCTACTTATCTCTCTTTTTGTCTTTCTATTGTTTTTCTCCCTCTCTTGCTCTTGCTGTCTCACTCTCTCTCTCTCCCTCTCACATCTTTTTCTTTCTTCCTCACTCGTGCCCACACTCTTCTCTCTCTCACCCTTTCTATCACTCCCTCTCCCCCTTTCTCTCTTTTTCTTTCTGTCTTTTATACTCTCTCTACCTCTCTCTGTCTTTGCATCTGTGTCTCTCCCTCCTCTCACGTACTCTCTTCTCTCTCACCCTTTCTACTTCTCCCTCTCCCTTTTACTTTCGTTTTCTTTGTCTCTTATTCTCTCTCTCTCTCTCTCTCTCTCTCTCTCTCTCTCTATGGATCTATCCCTCTCTATCTCTCTCCATCCTTCCATCTGCATCTCTCCCTTGCTCCCACATCTATTTCTTTCTTCCTCTCTTCTCTTTTTCACCCTTTCGATCTCTCTCTCTCTGTCTTCTCTATCTCTCTCTCTCTCTACCCCTCTCCCCAGAGTCCTCCAGAGGAACCGAATCAGTCACATCCACGATCAGGCATTCTCTGTTCTGCGAAAGTTGGGCGAGCTGTATGTTCTAATCCACTCTGATCACCCCAACCCCTCAGAAACAATCACTGATAAACATTCTCTGAAGTTCTAGGCCTGACCCACTTGTGTGCGAATCAAAAAGTCTGCATGTTTGCATGCGTTCGATTATCAGTTTTTAACGTCAGCACAATTTGGCCCAGCCGCTGCCAAATGCGCTGTGAAATTAGACGTCTGTCCTTCTTCAAAGACTCATGGTCCTTCAAGGATTAGCCTGATTGGAAAGCTCTTCTCAGTCTAAAGTAAACATTTTTTCTCGCTGCAGAGACTTATCCAGCAACAGGATCCAGACAATCCCACCCAATCTCTTTGTAAATCTGGAAGATTTGTTGCAGCTGTAAGTAGTTCGCTTTCATTGCTCTTTTCTCACTCTCTTGTCATTCATATTCATGAAACTTGCTTGCTGAATCTCGAACTAGCCCAGAGTGCCTTTGTATTGTTCAGAGTCCATAAAGTCCAGGCTCTGAATGCATTCAAGCCATGTATGAGTCATTTCCAACTGACACCAGGCTTTCTGTCTTCTCACTTCACAGGAATATTTCATACAACCCAATCCAGGACCTGCAAATGGACCATTTTGACAAACTGCATAAGTTAAAGTCTTTGTGAGTCATTTGCGATTACATTAAAAGCGCCGAATGCACTGCTTCTGTCACATGTTTTTCATACATGGAGAGCGCTGGTGGATGAAGCATTAATTATTTAAGGACTTCACAATGTGTTCCAACATTATGGACCATGAGACTCAGCGGGGAAAACCTCAAACACTCACGCTGCCCCTGAGAAAGTTTTGGGAAGCCTTGCTTACTTTTAAGATTTATAAAAGAAAAGTTAAAACAGCTTTTAAAAATAGGTCACAATCAGCTATACTTTGGGTATGTTTCACAGCTTCATTTTCATCAAAGGGACGATTTACTAACTTTTGCACTTGTATGAACCCTATTTTGGTGTATAAAAGTAGGAACAATGCCTCAAATCTCTAAAATGGCCAGTATTCATAAAGCTACATGACTCCTACATAAGACCTTAATGACAACTGACATAGACATTTTTAAAGGCTTGTTCCAACAAACATTATAACTCTTATACTGAGGTGAAATCACATCATGATTTACAAAATCAGCCTTTATGACATCTGGTGTTTGTTGGAATAAGCCTTTATAAGTGTTTGTTGGTTTATAGAAGTTGTCATGAAAGGCTTATGTAGGCATCATGTAGTTTTATGAATGCTGCCCTATAGTAAAGTGTTACCACGGTAACTGCACAGGACAGGGAAAAATATAACTTATAATGAAAGACAAATAATTAAGTTTTTTTAAACATTTTTACACAATGTAAAAGGCAACTAGTGCAAATAAGGCATTTATGCCAAATATGTATGTTATGCATTTATAAGAGTTTATTATATAGTATAGAAGAGATTATTATTATGAACCACCTCCTCAGATTAACCAAAGCTGATAACAAATGTGCAGTGAAAAGCTTGTCCTATTTTGTCAGTAGCTCACATTTTGTGCTTAGCTTGTTTTAGATAGGAAAAAATCATTTGTGAAACTGCCTTATCATATTAGGTTCGTCCCATTAATTTCCTAAAGAAAATAGACCCACGGCCACACTGTTTTAATAAAACAGTCTTTAATTAAGCGTTCCAGTACTTTGGTATATTTTACAACACTCATCAAAGTGTCCTCAGAGTTGGTTTTGATTTGACAACAATGATTTGACAGTTTTGTTTTTCCTTTCCAAACGAGACTCTTTCAACTGTCCCTGCCTTACTGAATCTGCTGCCTGTTTTTGTGGATGCTGTGTCTTCTGGTGCAGAAATGTCATTGCTTTTGAGTTCACGTGCATACAGTCCCCAAACAGGATGTGCTCGAGACAATTAAACAGGCATCTCACATGATCCAAGTTCTGCTTATCCCTCCATCGCAAAAACAAACTTGTTTCAAAACAGGATGTCCAAATAATTAATTTTTTCCTGTCTTGTGTCCAAATGAGCTGTAAAAAGCAATAATTAGCTGCTACCAATGAATGAAAACATAATTTTTACATAATTTTGTGTTTACAAATGCAGGAATATTAGTGACAGTGGCTGTCTTGGCTAAATGGTATTTTTGTGTGAGAAAGCTAATATTCATAGGTGTGATATAGTTTTCTTCCAGATTAACCTGATGCTAAGTTGCTGAAAGCATTCTTATTTTTATTAAAAATATTCTGAAAATCTGGATGTCCCCGCACCTTTTATGTGTCATGTGCAGGGCTGTTTATTTTTGCCACTGACCCTTGCTCTTTAATGGCCAATTTGTGACATTTTCTGCAGCGACCACAGCACGAGCACTCAGTTATCTTAGTGAAAGGGCTCTGCCGACCCTTCCTTTTGTTATTACCAGCATGCAAACACACAAAACTCAGCCAAGTAATTTGAGTAATGGGCTGGTTATGTGTTCTAGCCTTGGATTCGTCCTCCTGGTCTTTTCTTTCCAGCCTTTACAGAGAGAATGAAGCCTCTTTTCAGGCTAAACATCAAAGATTTCTAGAGAACATCCAGAAAATGAATGTATATTTGGTTGAGGGGGAAAATGAAACAAGAACGTGGCCTTTCAGATCGTGTTCTAAGATGCTAATGGTATCGCTGCTATAAGAGAGCTATCTGTCTCACAGGAGCATCGAGGGGATCGAGATTGGGACCATTCACCGGAGGATGTTTGAACCTCTCAAAAACCTTACTCACATGTAAGTGTTGCCTTTTTCCCCCCCAGAATGTCACTCATTAAATTTATATGGCTTGTTGAAATATTTTCTGAATAACATAAAGCCCTCAGATCTCTAAATGCAATCTTAAGTTCACGCATACTCTGCCGAGCCTGTTTGCTGCCACCAACAGTTCTCTGTTCTCTGTAGACATGATCGATCAGCCACAATATTAAAACCACTGACAGGTAAAGGGAACAACATTCACTGTCTGGGTGCAGTGGCACCTGTAAATGGGTGGGGTATATTAGTGTCATGTGTGCACACATCACAGCACAGCACACAGTGTCAACAGTGTAAAATTGAAACCTTTCACCAAGTGAAGTGGTGGGCAGCTGACGACACAGCGACCGCTGTGTGGGGATGGTACCTTGCTCAAGGGTACCTCAGAGGTGCCATTGAGTCCTGGGATTTGAACCCGCGACCTTCCGATCACAGGGCCAATTCCCTAACCACCAGGCCGCCAGCCGCCCCAAAAATCTACTCAGAGTTGGATTTGAACCTGCGACCTTGCTTCTTGCAGTGCAGTGCCTTGACCAGTAGATCACGCGGGAGGTTATTAGTCAGCAAGTGAACAGTCAGTTCTTGAAGTTGATGTGTTGGAAGCTGGAAAATGGGCGAGTGTAAGGATCTGAGTGACTCTGACAAGGGCCAGACTGTGATGGCTAGACGACTGGGCATTATTGATGCAAATGGGAAGTGAAGGTTAGTCCACCTGGCCTGATCACAACTATTGTAGCACAAACTCCTGAAAATCGTAATGCTATGACAGAAAGGTCAGGGTGTCCTGTCCATTGCCAAAAGCACCTGCAATGGGCACGTGAACATGGAGCAACAGAAGAAGGTGGCCTGGTCTAATGAATCATGTGTTTTCTTGCATCATGTGGATGGCCAGGTGTGTGTGTTGCGTACCTGGGGAAGAGATGGCACCAGGTTGCTCTATGGGAAGAAAGCAGAGGCAGTGTGATGCCCTGGACAATGTTCTGCTGGGAAACCCTGGGTCCTGACATTCATGAGGATGTTACTTTGAAATGTGCCACCTACCTAAACATTGGCTACAATAATACCTAATCTCAGTGGTTTCTTTCAGCAGGATAATGCTTCCTGCCACACTGCAAAATTTGTTCACAATTTGAGGAACATGACAAAGAGTCCAAAGACTCCAGACTCAATCTGATCAAGCACCTGTTGGATGTCCTGGACAAATTAGTCCAATCCATGGAACCTCCATGTTTAATCTCTTAGTGTCAGATAGCACAGCACGCCTTCAGAGGTCTTGTGGAGGCCAAGCCTCGACTTACATTACAAAGGACCAACACAATACTAGGTGATTGGCTTAATTTCACGGCTTATCGGTCAGGGTCAGTGTCATGGAAAAACTTATTTTTCTTGCACTTCTTAAAAAAAGTGTATAATGTTGTGCGTAAACAATGTAAAAGTTCAGTACTCCATAGAGTACATACAGTTCATGAATGGAAATGAAGAAAATTGTTAATTAATCAAAATTCCCTGTTAATTAAAAATCAGGGAAAACGAGAGGTTAGAAAATGGTCATGTAAAAATGAACCATAACTGTTTTTGTTTCACAAAAAATACACAAACAAAAGTGGACCTCGGGGAAAAAGATATGTAGGAAATATTCTCTGTACATCTCCATTATGATCCAAGAAGAATAATGCTGGAGAAGCCATGCAAGACCCACATGCTGATATTTGTTTCTTTTGTAGTATTCTGGCTTGTCTTTGCCTAGGAGGGCCTCATTAAAAATAGATTTACACAAAAGTCATACAAGCATTGAAACCAAGATAAATTATAGCGATGGTGATTAGGTTTCCAAGAGAGACTGTAGTTGCAAGAGTTATTTGTCAAGAAAAATACAAGAAAACATAAGTTTTGCTATGAATGACGTATAGTTCAGTATTAAAGGAATTGTTTGGTTAAAATTACACAGTTTTCTACTAACTCCAGATCATTGAACAATCAGAAAATTTTTGGAATCACAGTTTTGCTTGTTTAGTTTAGAAGTGGAGCTACAAGGCTGTAAATTGAAAGTCGTTTCACACGACACCAAGGTTATAGAGGACTGATCTCAGATCAGATTCCTACATCTTTATGACAATTGTTGCCACAAAAACTGATTCTAGAACAGTGGGTATAATCAAAAATGCTGTCTGCATTTGTCTGCATTTTTGTTGTTTTTGCTTTATTTATGTAGAGTGCATAAAATTTAGATGGAAGGCCAGAAAAAGCCCCCTCTTTCCCCCTCATGGTGCATGTCTAAAGGTACTTTTCCATAGGTATACAGGAACCATGCTGTACCTAAACTGTATTGCGATGGTGCAGAACCTGCAGCACACTTTGATGTTCCAGTGTATCTCAGTCTGGTTACGGAGTTTCTGACTCAGTTCTCTCCCACAGTTTATGGCTCCTCGTCGTCCCAAAACCGTGTCTATGGAGTCAAACCACCAGAAAGTTTTTCCGTCAGAGCCGCTTTTGATATTGTGGTCTTTTATTATTTATAGTCTTGTTTAAGTTTTTACATTTTTTCTTGGCATTCTTTAGCCTTGCAATGAATTCCTAACAATGCTAACTTGTTAGCAATGTCCTTTGCATTTCTCACAGCGTTAGAAAACGTCCACTAAAATTTATTTTCAGCTCAAAAAGACAGTAGTGCTTGTACTATGTTGACCAATCAGAAAGCAGTGATGGGTCACTTTATGTGTAATGGAAAAACATTTGTTCGTGGTACGGCACAGTTCCTTGTGCCAGTGGAAAAAGAACCATAAAACAGCTGCCAAAGGTGTTCCAATACAAGTTTTGTTCAGTTTCAAAGCTCACTGTAAGTCACACTGTGTCCTAAACCACATCAAGTCTATTCCACCTTAACGAAGAGCTGAATATAGTTTATGTGGGGGTGAGTCTGGGGATGTATTTTTACATAAATGATTTGAGTGTTGTTTTGTAGTGTGTGTCAGCAACATTAGGCTCGCAGTTTCAGCTTCAGAAGCAAAATTCCAAACACGTCTGGACTGAACAACCACGTCTGGAGTGGGAGGAAAATTGTGTACATTTGATTTTGAAGTTTTGTACCTTCTTTTAGCTTATTTAATAATTTATCTCCTGGTAAGTGGAAACGCCTGATGAAACTTACAGAGCCCTGAGGAAAGGAGTCAGCCAGCCACACTTTTTTAAAATGTTATCCTCCTGACTCTGATTGCACCCTGAGTCCTGTGTGAAAACAACATCCTCTCTACTCCATTACAGACCCTGTTCTCAGGATGAGTGACAGATTCAAGAGCATTCAGGCAGTTAGGACCTTCTGACACAGAGACAGCAGGAAGAAAAGATGCAGAAGAGAGAAAATCTTTCTTCAGAAATATCACTGATCCCTTGATTAAAAAATGTGGAAATGCAGATAATTAATTGAGATGACTAATGAATATAGCAATAATAATAATCATGTCACACTGATCTAATTCTCTCTCTCTCTCTCTCTCTCTCTCTCTATCTCTATCTCTATCTATCTCTGTTTATCTCTGAATCTTTCTATCTCTGCCCCTTTCTCTCTATCTGTCTCTCTCTCTCTCTCTCCAACATCTCTTTATATTTGGATCTTTCTATCTCTCTGTTTTTCTGTCACTGCTCTGTTTTTCTTTCTATCTCTCTATTTCTCTGCCGCTCTCTATCTGTTTATCCCCCTATCTGTCTCTGTCTCTCTTTCTCTCTCTCTCTATGTCTCTCTCTCTCTCTCTCTCAGTTACTTTAAGAAGTTCCAGTACTGTGGTTATGCTCCTCACGTGCGCAGCTGCAAGCCCAACACAGACGGCATCTCGTCTTTTGAGGACCTGCTGGCCAACATTGTCCTGCGTGTCTTCGTCTGGGTCGTCTCGGCCACCACCTGCTTCGGCAACATCTTCGTCATCTGCATGCGCTCATACATCCGCTCCGAGAACAAGCTCCACGCCATGTGTATCATCTCCCTGTGCTGTAAGAGAGCCTTTAAGTACAGTTTTCAACACACATTCATATAACTGAACTACACTACTGTTAAACTGTACTGAATTTGTTGTCATATTAATTCTTGTTTAATTCAATTTAAACATGATACACATAATAAGATAAGATAAGACAGCCCTTTATTAGTCCCACAGGTGGGAAATTTGCATTGTTACAGCACCAAAGTGGACAGGACAAGAGAAGAAAGCAGAAGCAGCACCGATAGAAAAAAACTACACAATATAATAGTATAATATAAAAACTGTACACAATACAAAATATTACATAAATATAAATATATAAATTCTAAGTTACGTTTATGTAGTATTTTGTATGTGTGTGTGTACACTGTGGGAATCTTTAGATGCCCAGCATCAGACATTAAATGAAACACAGTAATATTGCACCAGTCCTTGGTGTGTGGTTTGCTTGTGTGTATGTGGTCAGCTGTGAGATTTTCGTTGTTGAGTCTGACAGCAGCTGGAATTTGTTTCCAAAATAAGATCACGGATTACAGCAAGATTACAGGAAGTTGGTAAAATGTGAATTGATCAGTGTGTGCTTTATTATATGCTAATTCTTGAAGATGATGTCACATGGGCCATGGCCGTGATGGAGGGATTTGCTTTTGGTAAACCGGTTTTAACATCCCTCTGTTAGAGATCATTTACTGAGTTCATCTTTTCCATCTCCTACCAAAACCTTGGGAATGCTACCATGTTGCTTAACCAACCTGTACATGTCATCCAAGCATTAAATATTTAGACATTTTTTTAAAAAGGGGGGATGAAAAATGAACCGAGGGGGACCTCATTCTCGCTGGGCTGAACCAGTGCAGTTTGGATACACAGTTTACACAGAGACATATTAACTTATATGCTGACTACATATTATGTTGGTATTCCACTGATGGCACAGCTGTGCTGTTACAGGTGGCATCATGGTGGATTATGTACAGTCTCAGATGTCGCCTTACAGCAAAAATCTCTTCACAGCTAATTAAGCCCGCAGAGTCCTGCAGAGTTTGGAAGTTTCTTCAGGCAGGTTTCACACACCATTTACCCAGCGCTGAGAAAGGGGCCCCTGGAGTGCTTAAGAGAATGTGCAGCGTTTCCCACCTCTCCGATGTGTTCCCAGAACTGTTTTAGAGTACATTCACATCAGCTGGAGCTGTGTGTCAAAGGGAAAGAGTGTTTCTCAGAAAAGTGCATTAAGAGGTTCAGCTTCACCTTTTACCTTTTCTTAGATGCGAGAGCTTTTATTTCATCTGCTATATTACCTACTGCGTGTGTTTTCACTATTTATAACCAGGCTTTAGCAGTTATTTTTAACCTCTAAATATAGGAGTTATGTTCTCTCAGCTTTATTTAAGTAGGAAGCCTGAGAGCAGCTTATATCTTACAACTGCCTTACACAGACAGTATTTACTTCAGTAGATATGTTCTGGTGTCATAGAATGGTGGTTCCCAAATAGTGGTACATGACACCAAATGACAGTGGCGTTGATTTGGAAAAGTCATTTTCCATTCCATCAATAGGTTTTCTGCGGTGTAGGTTAATGAAGGCTTGACTCAGGCCACACTTGGCACAATTATTCATTGAGCTGCTTATCCTGACCAGGGTTGCAGCGGCTGCTGGGGCCTATTCCAAGACAGAGAAACACGCTGGACAGGTCACCAGTCCATCACAGGGCAGACATACAAACATACCCATGCAGTCACACCTAGGGGCAAGTTCATGTTTATTTATAAAGCACATTTAAAACAACCACGGTCAACCAAAGTGCTGAACAGTAAGTCATATACACATAAGATAATAAGGTAACACTTTACAACAAGACTACCCTTATAAAGGGTTTATAAATGATTTTTAATCAGGTTGTTCTTTAGGTTGTAAACAGTTTATGAATAATTAATAAACAGTTAAAAACAAGTTATAACAGTTGTCACTATTTGGAATAATCTCAGATCTTGCTAATTGCTTATCTTGTCCCTTTCTCAGGCAGAATATTGAACTGTCAGTTTCATCAGGTCTTTGTTAACCCGTTACTACCATTAAAACACCCTAGGTCTCGCAAAATAGTGAGCCTGCGTTATTGTATTGTATTGTACCCTTTATAAGGGTAGTCTTATTGTAAAGTGGTACCAAAAATGCAATAAAAATACATAAAAAAAAAAAAAAAAGATACACACACAGACAGTGCCGAAGTATAAACAAACACAGAGTCGAAAAAAGACACTTGGGACTGAAAAAGGGTTAAAAAAAAAAACGGGTTAAAACAATGTAGGAACTTAAAACAGTAAACGGAAACAAATAATAAATATATAAAGGATAAGTTTATAGCTGGATAATAAACTGAGTTAAAAGCCAGGGAATAAAAATTCATTTTAAGATAAGATTTTAAAGGTGACAGTGTGGGGGCTTGCCTTACATATGGCACAAGGAACCATGTCAAACCACCAACAAAAGATTTCCCATTACAAATAAAGTGACCCGTACCCAAGCCAAATCTGAGCTACTTGACGGCAGGGACGAAAGTGGGCCGCAGCTGAGCTGACTGCGCCACTGCTTTCTGATTGGTCGAAATGTCATCACAACATGGAAAGAGCCCTTTGTTTTTTACTGTCCATGCAAAAAACAACAATGGAGATACAAATTAAGTCAACAAAGTACAAGCACTACTGAAGATAAATAAGATAAATTTCAGTGGGAGTTTTCTATGACGCTAACAAATTTATCTTTAACGGCTAGATTTAGGGACTACTAGAAGAAGCTGGTCTGCTGATTTCAGTGTTCTAAGTGGAACATCTGCAAGTCACCTAACATGCTTGTCTTGGGGGAAAAAAAGCTGGCAGAAACCCACGCTTATCATGCAAACCGCCACACTGAAAGGACACCCTGGCTATGAACTGAGCCCATGACCCTCCCACTGTGAGGTGACAGCCCTAATCACTGCACCCTCGTGCCTGCCTTGCACAATCGTGTGCTGTCATATATACAGTGCCACCAGAAAGTATTCACACCCCTTCACTTCTTCCACATTTTGTTGTTACAGACTTATTCTAAAATAGATTTGAGTATAGTTTTCTCTTACAAAATCTACACAAATGGTCCATAATGGCAACGTGAAAACATGTTTTCAGACATTTTCTCAAATTTATAAAAAATATAAACATTTAAACACAATAGGTACATAAGTATTCACACCCTTTGCTATAACACTCAAAATTGAGCTCAAGTGCATCCGATTTCCACTGATCATCCTTGAAATGCTTCTACAACTTGATTGGAATCCACCTGTGGTAAATTCAGTTGATTGAACATGATTTGGAATGGCACACACTTGTCTATATAAGGTCTCACAGTGGACGGTGCATATCAGAGCAGAAACCAAGCACTGAATTCCAGGGAATTGTCTGTAGATCTCAGAGACCAGATTGTGTCGAGGCACAAATCTGGGGAAGGATACAAATAAATTTCTGCAGCATTGAAGGTCCTGAAAAGCACCATGGTCTCCATTATTCGGAAATGGAAGAAGTTTGGAACCACTCTAGATCTGGCTGCCCGACCAAACTGAGTAATCGGGGAAGAATGGCCTTGGTCAGAGAGGTGACCAAGAACCCAGTGGTCAATAAGGCGGAGCTCCAGTGAGCCTTGTGGAGATAGGAGAACCATCCAGAAGGTCAACTATAGCTAACGCACTCCACCAATCAGGCCTTGATGGTAGAGTGGCCAGAACGGAAGCCACTCCTCACTAAAAGGCACATGCCAGCCCGCTTGGAGTTTGCTAAAAAGCACATTAAGGATTCGGAGACTGTAAGAAGCAAAATCTTCTGGTCTGATGAAACAAAAATAGAACTTTTTGGCCTGAACTCCAAGCGTCATGTCTGGAGAAAAACAGGCACTGGCTAACACCATCTGGCTAACACCATCCCTACTATGAATCATGGTGGTGGCAGCATCATGCTGTGGGGATGTTTTTTTGCGGCAGGAATTGGGCAACTAGTCCGCATAGAGGGTAAGATGACAGCAGCCATATAGGGAGATTCTTCAAGAAAACCTGCTCCAGAGTCCTCTGGAACTCAGACTAGGTTACAATTCATCTTCCAGCGTGACAATGACCCGAAGCACACAGCCAAGATTACAAAGGAGTGGCTTCAGGAGGAGTCTGTGAATGTCCTGACTGGGACTGGGCTTGAGAGGATCTGCAGGGAAGAATGGGAGAAAATCCCCAAATCCCCCAGGTGTGCCAAACTTGTAGAGGCATACCCAAGAAGACTTGAGGCTGTGATTGCTGCAAAAGGTGCTTTAACAAAATATTAAGCCATGAGTGTGAATACTTATGAAACACTGGATTAACAAGCTTTTGGCAATAAAAAAATTGCACAACTTTCTAAAAAGTTGTTTTTGCCTTGTCATTTTGGGGTACTGTGTGTAGATCTTTGAGGAAGAACTATACTCAAATCTATTTTAGAATAAGTCTGTAACGTAAAAAAATGTAGAAGAAGTGAAGGGGTGTGAATACACTGTATATTCCGGTAGAATCTAGCTAGCTTGAATAATGTTACCATGCTGAATGTGATTTGCAGCATGAATTCATGAACATTTTGTTATTCGCTGTTCATTTTACAGCTTCAGACTCTCTCACACATGTACTGTCATATTGACCTGTAAGTCTCGCTGCCTTTTTGATTACAAATGAAGAAAGTTCTCTCCAGTTCCTCATTATACAAGGAAAAATATCTCATGCATCTTGGGAATATACTCTTATGCGTGTTTTATAAGAAATGCACTGCAGGAGGTTTAATGTCTAAGAAGGTACAGGACTTTAAAAAGTTTGGATCCACTATCATAGATGAACACTTTTGGTTCACTACAGCAACAGTTCTCAAACCAGTCCTCAGGATCTGCCATTAGTCTATATTTTTGTCCTTTCCCTCTATGTTGGGATCTGGACTATCTCAGGGTCTCTGAGCACCAGAACCACTGCCCTAAAAACCCTGTGTTTTCCTTTAAGTTTATTTAAAAATCCATCCATTGAAAAGTTCTTTTGGGAACCAATGGTAGTTCTTCTCAGGCATCACTTCTAAGAACCCTTTCTGGAGGAGTGTACCATGCGTCTCTTAGCTCTGATGCATCATAGATGATTTGTACTTGTTTCTTGATGCGTTGTTTCTCAAGCTTTGAGGATTTCTTGTGTTTCCTTCACTGATTATTGGCTAAGTTGGCAATTTGTATGCATTTCTGAATTGGCCACTTGTGGTTGTCAAAACTGTCGTGTTCTATTAACATTCATCCCCATTTTTACTGCTCTTCTTGCTACCCTCCACTTTCCCGCGTGCTTGGTGTAGTTGTCTGTGAAATGAAAAACTGCTCTTTGATTCCAACTTCTTGATATGCTCCAAATATCAGGACATATCAAAGTTGAGGCCATGGCCCCAGCATCTGTGCGCCTCAGGGAGAGAGCTAGTGGGTGATGAGGGTTCGGATCAGATCCGGAGCGCTCGCTAAAGTGGAAAGCAACTCCCATGAGTCTTCTCTTTGATGTCTACATCCTACTCAAATGTAGTAATTGATTTTTTTTTCATACATAGTTTGAGATTAACATGTAGCCACAGGGTCGTCTGTGGACCAGAGAGCTCCAAGTGGAGTCAGACATGCACAGATGTGTCCTGAGAGCAAGAATCCCATCAAAAGTATGATGGTTTAGGGCACTGGGATTGATGAAGGGACAGAATGAAACCTCAAGCTCTGAGAACCCTGGGGAAAGCACAGGCCTACCATATCTTTTAAAGTGCATTTCATGTTCTGCTGTGCAAAAACGTTGCCCATGTCAACGACATGCAAGGAGAACTGTGAAATAAGAAGCTGCATATTAATGATTACATTACATTACATGAATCTGGCAGATGCTTATATCCAAACCATCACAATTAGAGACATGCTAAACATGCCAATTACTTTTTCATACAAATTTGTTTCTTCATTGATCATGTCAAAACTGTTTTGTGTTTCCTCATGTTCTCCTTGTCTTAAATTTTGTGTGAGGATCTGCTACAAGTATGCAAATGTAGAGGAAATCAGAAACGTTTTCAATACTTTTTCACAACACTGTATTTTGAGGAACATTATTTCAGTATAGAAATGTGAACATTTTTGGGATGAACTTCTGTGCTGAGTGTTTTGGGAAACCATGATCCGTAATAATAACAGTGACTCATGATCATTTCATTTCACTGAGCGCATGCAGGCAAAAACTTCACAGCACTGTCAGTTCAAATTGGGCAGCCGACGAAACAGACAAAGAATTTGAGGAAAAAACAACACCAGGGAGTGTCAGCAGCATCAAGCATCCTGAGCTAAATCCCTCTACAACAGGCGTGAAAAATGTTCAGTAACCATTTATATCTTTGATGACCTGACACACGAATGTAGAAATTTACTGTGATATTTAAATAGCCTAAACCTATTAAGGGCTTTGTACGTAATTTGCAGATCAATAACTTTGGAAGTGAAAACCATTCACTCTGAACTCAGGACTTGCTTTAAGTCCCAGAGGCACAAATTTTGCCTTTATTTTGTCTGTTGCTGGACTGTTGCGATGACTGTCCTGACTTTGACTGGCCACAACATATCAACATTAGACACCGAAAACAAATCAGCATCAGAAATCAAAACTTAAAAATGCAGATTAGTAATATTTTTCTTCCCATTTGTTGAGTGGGTTTGTGATAGCCACCCTTTCGTGGCTGTGGCTGCATGAAACAAACAAACAAACAAAAAACCATCACAGAGGTTTTAGAACGTTTCTGATTGATTAGCTAACCACTTCCAAGAGGTATTTGTCACGTGGTGCCTTGCATATCTTGTGGGGAGCGAAGCACAAGCGCGGGACTCCATTATAAACAGTGTCTTTATTAACATAAAACACAAAACAACCAGACACGAAGGCCACACACCAAACAAGAATCAACGCAAACACCAACATAAAGTGAGGTATGGCAGGTGACACAGAAGGGGAGAGAGAGGGCTAAATACACATACAGGGAACCCCAAACCCAATAGGAAAACACCACGTGTGGATTGGTGAGTTCGTGCAGCTGAGCTGCCTAATCAAGCGTCCATAAGGGTCCAATGGCGGCCTCTAGCGGCCGCCGACCAGTCATGACAGTATTTCTGAAGAACAGATTCAGAACATCTTTGAAGGTGTTGGTGAGACCTCAGTTATTGTGATAAAGGTCAAATTGAGAGTCACACAGAAAGGACCTTGAATATACCACTCTTAACTGAAGTATCCAATCATGCCTGCAATGGCCTTTAGAAGGTGTGTGTGCTGTGCTATGGTCCAATTCAATTCAAAGACTGAGTAAAAGACAGTAAGATATACCTTCAGATATCCATCATGTTAACCTTGAACCAGTAGACACACTACTGAGGGATCCAAAAAGATATCTGTCACTTTATGAGCACATCATTAACTGGTATGAGAGGTTTAAAATGAATGTTTCTCTTCTGGAACCGTCTCTCTGTTTCTCTTCTGGTCCAGGCACAATAGAATTTGTTTTTCTCCATTTCTCGCTGGTTTGGAGGCCTAAGTGTAACTCAGTTGGTTAAGTGCAGAAAAATACCTCAAAATTATTGCAACTAGAGATTCCAATGAAAACTGCTTTGCTTCTCAGTTAATCTGACAAACTGATTTCCATGAAGCTGAACTGAAACCCCTGTATCATGGGCAGGTGCTGACGGGTTGATGGGCGTCTACCTGTTTGTGATTGGGGCGTATGACCTGAAGTTCCGTGGCGAGTACAACCGGCACGCACAGGCGTGGATGGACAGCGTGCCATGTCAGGTGGTGGGCTCCCTGGCCATGCTGTCCACGGAGGTGTCTGTTCTGCTCCTCACCTACCTCACCTTGGAGAAGTACATATGCATCGTCTACCCCTTCCGCTACCTGACCCCCGGCCGCCGGCGCACCGTCACCATACTGGTGGCCATCTGGATCCTGGGCTCTGTCATTGCGTTCTTACCGCTGGTCTGTAAAGAAGTGTTCCGGAACTTCTACGGCACCAATGGGGTTTGTTTCCCCTTGCACTCCGAGCAGCCAGAGACTGTAGGAGCCCAGATCTACTCCATCGTCATCTTTCTGGGTGAGTGAAGAGGTAAACTGAGTGTATTGGTACTGTGGGTAGTACTGGAATTTGCAACATTGGTCAACAAATCTTTTTTGTCAGTTTGCATATTTAAACTGTTTTTCTTGAGGTTGAAAAATACATTGGCACTGAAAGAAGCCTTAACTTGCATTCTCTGTGCTTCAAATCAAGTGCATACGACATCAGTCAAGTCTTTTTTGTCAGTTTGCAAGTTTAACCTGTTTTTCTTGAGTTTGAAAAATGTATATGCACTAGATTTGGACCACAGAAAATACAAGTAAACGCTTCTTTCAGAGCCTCCATTCTCAAAAAACTCAACAGTCAATTACCAAAAAATCAGTTTGCACAGGATTAAAAAAAAGTTGTGTAGTTTGTTTAAATTTGAGATTATTTCTACAGTTTACTTAATAGCATGTGATTAACATGACCTGAGGTTATGTTCATAGGTTGTTTTATAGCACATGATTAATATAACTTGGGATTATTTCTTAAAAATTGTTTCACAGTATGGGATTAATACAATGGATCAATATTAACTGTGGTAATTCCACATGGTTTGTTGTATAGCATGGGTTATTTATATGGTTTGTTGTATAGTGTTGGATTACTATATTCTGAGGTTATCTATGTAGTTAGTTTTACAGCGGGGGAATAATATAACCTGGGTATTTTTATATAGTTTGTTTTGTAGTATGGGATTGATATAATCTGGGATAATTTATGTAGTTTGTTATATAAAGGGAGGTTAGTATAACCTTGGGTTTGTATATGATCTTGTTTATAGCACAACCTGCTCTTGTGTATACACTTTTTTCACAGTGTGGGATTAATATAATCTGGGAATATTTACATAGTTTGTGTACAGTGTGGGATTAAATAAACTGGAGTTATTTTTATGGTTCATTATTTCCTACAGTTCATAAAATGACTCCCATCTGAACGGTACAAATAGTAACTTGTGCTATTTGCAATTTGTAATATTTTCACTTACTTAAATATTAGAGGTTTAGGATGTTTATGATTGGTTAGCTAACTGCTTCTAAAAGGCATTTCTGAAGAACAGGTTCAGAACATCTTTGAAGGTGTTGGTGAGACCTCAGTTATTGTGACAGAGGTTGAATTGAGATTCAGAAATTTATATGGTAAGGACCTTGAACACAGAAGTATCTATCATGTCTTCAATGGCTTTTAGAAGGTGTGTATGCTGTACTGTAGTCCAATCCAATTCAATGTCTGAGTGAAAATGACAAGAAGATATACCTTCAGATATCCATCACGTTAACCTCGAACTAACAAACACACTACTGAGGGATCGAAAGAGATTTCTGTCACTTTTTTCTTGAACATCATAAGCACATAGAAAGTAGCAGTTTCAGATCAGACTCACTCTGCCTGATAGGGAATTTTTTACTTTAACCTAAGGGTAGAGAAGCTGATGAAGTGAATCTGATATATCTTAGGACAGACCTGTTCAGTCTTTATTACCCACTGTCAATGTGAAATCTGCTTGCCATGAGAGTTAAACATTGATAGACAGACTATCTGGGCAGGTGTAAAGGTTTGAATGTGACTTTCTCCTGACAGACATCACAATTAGTCTGAAACCTTTATATTCACCTCCAAAGTAGGGTTTCCTGATGATTGGACGTCCTTCCAGAACAACATCTTATTTTTTTTCATTGTCTTGCTTCTAAACCCAGCCCTGTTTCTCCATAGGCCTGAACCTGGTGGCATTTCTCATCATTGTGTTGTCCTACGGAAGCATGTTTTACAACATCCAGAGAACAGGCACCCAGACAACCAAATACAGTAACCATATTAAGAAAGAGCTGACCATAGCCAAGCGCTTCTTCTCCATTGTCATCACTGATTCACTTTGCTGGATTCCTATTTTCATCCTCAAGATTTTATCGCTCATGGACGTGGAAATCCCAGGTGAGTTATGTCTCATGGGAGTTTTATGTCTTTTCAGTGACACCAGGCACCATAAAGTTATTTTCACACAGCTGGACATGATCCTGTAACAAGAATTAATGTCTGGTGCAATTCACTGCTGGAGTTTGAACCCCTTTAAAACTCACCCCTTTGTTCTGATAGTTCCTATAATATCTGAAATACAATAACACAAGCAAACTAGCTACCAAACCCTATTGTTTGCTAACCAATCTGTTTTTCCATATGTATAGTATATAGTGCATATAGTAACATATAGTAATGTTCATTATAAACATCATACATCTTTCTGAATGTCTTCTACTTTTGCATATCTGTTACCCTTATTTTTTTTTATCATCAACACAGTTTTATAAAAGGCATGTAATACAGTTTTAAAATGATAATTTCACTTATTGGTAATAGATTATTCAACATCTCCTGGTTCAGTGTGAAATCTGTGAAACCCAATCAACCCAACCAAATATTGCTGAGATCAGACTATGCATACCCAGCATTGATTACTGCCAGCCCTGCTAAATCTAAACATCACTTCAGTTGACCTTTTCCAGCAAAGTGAAGTAGGATCCAATCAAGCAGCACACTAGAAAGTTATGGAAATAAATCAGTCTGGAAAGGATTACAAAGCCATGGGACAGCGAACAATAGTGAGAGCCATTTTGTTCAAATATAAAATACATGGAATAGTGGCTAACCCTCCCAGGAGTGGCCAGCCTACCAAAATGCTTCCAAGACATTTCCAAGAATTCACAAATGAATTCAGATGGGCATCATGGAAATGGGGCTAAACTAAAGCAATTCTGCAAAAAAGCGGTTCTGCCAAAAAGTCCTCTCCAGGGATAAAAGAATTATTTAATAACCATTCTTTTACATACTAGTACGCTTTTTATGAGGATCTGAAACCATTCACTGCCATCACCCCTTTCATTCAGCTCTGCCTTTACAAGGTGTTGGACTGAAATTTCGTATTCAGTTTGTTCCTACCCTACATCTCTCCACCCCAACCCCCCCCCCCCCCCAACCCCCCCCCACCCCGTTTTAGCCCATAATTTCTCATGGTTGTCCTCAGATGTTTTTGTTGCAAGATTACATCTAGCCAATTAGGAATACTGTGATGTCAGCTGAGGTAGAGGACAGTTGGAGGAACATTTTTTGCTGTGTCATTTATCATCCCTGGTTCTTTAACTTTTGTCTCAGACCAGTGCTGTATGCAACTTCAAAAAGCTGAGTGTTTCATCATGAAGCCTGATCTATTTCTAAAAAGACAAGACCTGCATTTTAAAGATGATGTTTCAACGTTGGGACAAAGGAAAGGAATCATCTTTGTGTCTTCATACTGTTGGACAGATTGACCAAATGTGTCTTCTTATGCTCCTCTTTTGTGATGTTTCACAAAAACAGCTTAGCCATAAAATGTTTTTTGTGCTTCTTCTTTCAATGGTGTTCCAAAACTACGAGATAAAATGATACAATACCTTGCACCTCCTAAACAAGTCTAGACGTCTGCTGTTCATGCTCAGACCTTGATATAAAATGCTTTCCGCTGTGTCTTGCAGGAACCATCAGCTCGTGGGTGGTCATCTTTATCCTGCCCATAAACAGCGCTCTAAACCCCATTCTCTACACACTCACCACACGGCCTTTTAAGGAAACCCTCCTGCAGGTGTGGTCCAACTACAGGCAGCGAAGGCCACTGCTCAGTAGCCACCCAGCCCACCTACCCTCCTTCACCTGGCAGGAGATGTGGCCCCTTCAGGAGAACAGCCAGAACCTGGCCTCACCTGATTACCTTGCACACCCTTCTGAAATGTCCTGCACTTCCGGGACGTCCCAGCTTCTGCCAGCAGAGGACGGGAACAGGACGTGATGTTTTACAGAGGGATCCTGCCATCTACGCCACCTCACAGGCCCATTCTTACAATGCAGACTCCTTTGTATGGCTATGACATATGACTCATACCAAGGGTATCAGGACAAGGAACATGTGTGTCTTCACCCTGAATTCATTTGATTTTCTAGATAAGCCTTTGGAAGGGCTTGGGCAGGTTGTTTACAAGTAGACTACAGACCTGATGAAGGGTAATCTGATCCAGTGTTGAATAACAAACACCTTGACTGCTAAGTGTTGCTTCATCAATTCATCTTTATGCTTTTGACTCCTCTTCGTTGACTCGCATGTGTTGTCCATGTCAGTAATGAGTAATTTTGTATTCCTCATGTTTTCTGTTTGTTTGTTTCAACTTCAACATCTCACGAGATGCAAATGTATCGCATTATTATGATTGCTGCCCAATGGATAATTATTCATGGATTTTTTTATTTGTACAGTCGTAAATAAGCTATTCACCTCAGACACTTCCTGCAACGGCCATTCTTTATACTTGTTAATGTTCTTAAGCATATGCCATTCCATACTACATATATTTGTAATTTTGGAATATATTAATTCCATATTGTGTATATTCGGAAGTGCTGTTCCGACACATATGGAATTTGAAATTTTGGAATATACACAATATGGAATGATGTATATTCCAAATTTCAAATTCCAAATATGTCAGAACAGCACTCAAATTAATATTTTTAGTGACATGTAAGCTGGTTTATTTTCTGCTTTACTATGAGTTACTTGCTCTAGACAAGGTAACAGTGTAGCAAAGCATCCTGAAGAAATGCTAGTTTCTTACAGATTATTTGCATACTAGGCTGTTTAATTAAAGTAAAGAAAGAGGGTTGCGTAAGAGGAAGCACATTTTTTGTGTATATAGTCTCATCAGAAACTCTCATGCAACATATACTTGAATGGCTTTACACAAAAATAACAGATTCACAGTGGAGCTCAGAAGGACAGGGTCTGCAGCACAGGCACA
This sequence comes from Brycinus macrolepidotus, assembly GCA_037974445.1. Taxonomy (NCBI): domain Eukaryota; kingdom Metazoa; phylum Chordata; class Actinopteri; order Characiformes; family Alestidae; genus Brycinus; species Brycinus macrolepidotus. The sequence goes on along the minus strand of JBBPCZ010129124.1, from coordinate 5,315 downwards.
CTGTATTACAGATCGACACTGCTTTTATAACACGCTGTGTAATTAGCTGATCAATATACTACTTATCAAGGGACAGTGTGATGCCCCTGCAGTCAAATGGACATCATACAGAAGAACTGATCGTGTGAACCAGCAGGAAAGAGTGAGTGTGTATGTGTGTATATGTGTATGTATATGTGTATATGTATGTGTATCATCATTGTCTTAAGGAAGTTGTGCATCTGGAAAAAAAGAGTTTATTTATTTATTTATTTATTTTGCACCATTTGAAAATGCAAGCTGTCCTTAATACTGTGTAAGCATTTAATGGCAAATGGACAAAGCAAACCATCTGTGTTGCCGTCATAAGAAAACCTCACATCTCCTAAATAGTAACTTTATAAGAGAAAAGAACTTTGTGTGGTTGAGAGTAGCAGCCTCCTTAACTAGGGTGGAGTTCCAGATAACCTCCCGAGTTCAACTTTGAAAAAATTGACAAAAATGGGGGATTTTGGGCAGTTTGAGAGGGAACAGGCAGTACTACACAAAGAAGTACACAGAAACCAGTGGTGAACCTTGACTTCTAGAGTAAGGCCCTCATTTCAGGCCATAAAAAAATCAAAACAGACTCAAAAAACAAGGAGAAACCATGATAATGCCTTTTTCTGCTAGCACCCCTATGGGATTCTAGTAGTATGTTAGCTCCAAGCTAACAGCATTGCACGATAATATTTTTGGACTTTTGGGACATTCCATGTTTTATCTGAAGGTAACAGACACATAAATATATATTAGGGCTGGTGTGCTGCATTTCTTGAGTGAATTCTTCAGTAAAGAGTCCTGGCATGGAGCTCTGCTGTTTAGTGTCAGTAAACCGTCTAAACCCATTGGTCAGTCTGCTGCTTGTATTCATATGTTTGACTTTCTGAAAGCGTGATGTTTTCCTTTACATAATTGTTCCCACCCTTTAGAAATCAAAATGTGATTGATTTCACCGTCACTTTCATATTATACTGGTGATTAATTGAACTCACTAAGACTTCAAGGCTAATGTCTTAACTTGCATAGCTATTTCTACCTAGATACCACAGAAAATAAAATTCTGACTGGATGTTTGGTCCTGCAACTTCATGAGGATATCTCCCTTACTAGCAACTAAACACTTCACCGAAACAATTGATTACCTTTTCACACATATTTCAATCCAGCTATATCTTGCTCCAAAGGACAGAGAGAAAGTGAGATAGAATATACGTGCAAAGTTACTAAGGCTTATTCACCTACCGAGGGCAGGAATGATGTCATATATTTTATAGTTCAAAACTTCTAAACAGCTTCAGAGCACAGGGTATCCAAACAGGCCTAAACATTTTGTAATATTCACAATTCAAGCATAGTAAGTATAGCTACATTCATTTTGTCTTCCACATGGATGTACATAATGGAAATGGCCTAAACATGAGCATGACACCGACTACAGAATGTCAGCCTGCCTCCTGTAGAACTGAGTGACATCATATGTGCCTGTAGAAGAGACAGAATTAGCCACAGTGATGCTATTTCGACAGCTTGCAAAGAAATTATGTCAGTTATTATTACAAATCAGTACATTTTAGTTTTTTTTAATGTCATACCAAGTAAACTGACTGTTTGTAATTCACATAATGTAAATAGGAAGATCTTTAAAATAGATTAATAATATATACAATTAAAAGTGAGATAAATTATGAAATATGAGATTATACTATATGAATTTGTACTTTCATTCATGCATTTGTCCAATATGTGTTACATACATATATATATATATATATATATATATATAATTTTTGTAATTCGTTTAAATTCAAAAGGTTTTCTTTGAAGGTTTTCTTATGACAGTAACTCTCTTTCTATGTGCTTTGTGTGCACTCATACACATGCGTGTGATCTTGTGTCGGTTTGTACACTGTAACAGCAGACAGACCACTGTGATATTCACTGACGCTTATTATGGCTTGATGGTCTTATTTTCTTCAAGGTGGACACGCTTTCAGCTCTTCTAATAGTTTGGAGTAAGTGGTCAGAAAGGCCTGCTTTAAAAGCAGCAGCCGCTGAATTGTAGTAATTAGCAAAGATGTGGTCTCTCTTTTTTTAAATGGAGAGGCTCATTGGGGCAAAAAGCCTTTAATGTGAGCTAACTCGGACCTGATTTGTGTGTGGAAGCGCGGCTCTTGTGTAAGTGTCATGGTATAATTATTGATTAAAAACCATTAGTGCCACTCTCTCAGAGCCCGTCTGTTTGGCGGGGACGAGCGTAGGTGATGTGACATTTTAAATGCATTGTTTCAGTGTCGTCAAGGACTAGACGGGGAATGTTCATTTTCACAGTGTGTCTCTTTACAAAAACTGATGTTACCTTTGCTTTTATTAATGCAGTAATAAATGTACCTGGAGAAAAACATGCTCAAGAACTTTTTTTGATGGTGTATATACACTAACTTTCCACGCTGTCCTCACTTATTGTCCATTTTATCAGCTCCACTGACTTTATAGTTACAGACTGTGGTCCATCATCTGTTAGCCCCCTTTACTCCAGTCATCAATGATCAGGATCCCACAGGACCACCAGGTATTATTTGGGTGGTGGATCATAATCAACACAGCAGTTACACTGACATAGTAGTGACATATTTGTGTGTGTGTGTGGGTGTGGGTGGTAGACCATGAAAAAAATATCCAGCCAACAGTGTCCTGTGGCCAGAAACTGACCATTGATGAAGCACTAGATAACAACCAACACAAACTGATAACCAATCATCTCTAACTTTACATCTGGTGGACCAACTGGTTAGGTGTTGCCTAATAGAGTGGACAGTAAGTGGACACAGTGTATTTAAAACAGTGTGTGAGTGTGAGATCCACTCTGTGTGCTACATAGGGACCCCTATGGGATTCTAGAAGTATATTAATACCAAGTTAACAGCATTCCACAGTAATATTTTTTGACGTTCTAGATTAAACACAGACACCTTGTAAAAGACATTCCATGATTTATCTGAAGGTAACAGACACTTTAATACATATTTCAGCTTGTGTGCAACATTTCTACAGTGTCTCCTTCAGTAAAAAGTCTTGGCATAGAGTTCCTTTCCTTTGATTGTCACCGATCTTCTGAATTACAAAGTCAAAACACCAGCAACCTTCCCAAAATGGTCCACACAAACCAGCAGGCCTCATCTAGCGTGGGAGTTAAGTCACTTTAGCACAGACACACTGTGAGTAGCTGGTGTTATACAATGTTAATATAGTAGGCTTACTTTAGTGTCAGATGATTTCAATGCACAGCTGTAGTTTTATTCATATTTCAACTGCTAAATGACCTTCCAGTTGCAATTATTAACACTATAGTACTATAGTTCTATTGTTCTACAGTTAGGGAACATAATTCTACCCTATTCCTTTGTAGTTATATATTTAGACTCCATACACTCCGTCCCGACTCCAGACTTTCTATTGTACTTTTCTATTGCAATACATTAGTTTCTGAAAAGGAACAAATTTGCCCATTTCTGCACCTGAAAACATATTTGAGGTGCAAAATTTGACTTCAATGACCAAGTGTACCTGCATAGACCTCTGCTTTGGACAGTGTGGGAGGAAAATACAGGCAGGACATATAGGGTTTGGAACATTTTTTGTTTGCCACAGGGCACATAAGCAGAAACAACTGCCATTTGTCTTATAGGCCTTTGTCCAACAGGCAGACTGAATCCATCTATTCATCATTCGATACCTTTGGGGTGGGTTTAACTGGTGTTTGTGATCCAGAACTGATTTAACATCAGTTCCTGACAAACAATAAAGATAGCTGATTGCATTCAAATCCTCACAGCAATGTTCAAAAGTCTAATGTAAATCCTTTTCAGAAGAGTAGAAGCCCTTACTGCAGCTAAAGGGGGACAAACACCCCTGTTAATAGCCTTGATTTCAGAAGAAACATCGGATGTGTAGCCCACTAACTTTTTGGACATTTGGCACATACTGGTACTAATTGCATAACTTGAGAGAATGCAGTTCCATTGCTCAGTGCTGGTGAGTTTTGTACCTCTCTAACTGCCACTTTGGCATAGGGCATGTTGACTTTAGGTCAGTGGTCTGCAAACAAGTCTTCAGGGCCCCATAGATGGTATACATGTCTATTCTTATGCATTGTCAATTAGGTGTCATGAGCTTATGCACTGTAAATGTGTGTTGGTTGGGTGCTTTTTTATGGAGTTTATATAAACTGTATGGGGGGGTGGTGGTGGCCTAGTGGGTAGAATACTTGCCTCTGGACCAAGAGGTCATGGGTTTGAATCCTACCTTCAGCACCACCACTGGGTTCCTGAGCAAGACCCTTAACCCTAAGTTGCTCCAGGGAGACTGTCCCCTGTAGTTAGGGAATGGAAGTCGCTTTGGATAAAAGTGTCTGCTAAATGCCGTAAATGTAAATGTGTGCATAATTGAATGCTTGTGTTGTGTTATTCAAGATTCATTTGTTACGTACATAGTTATATAAGTACAACTTATAGTATAACATCTGGGGGCCCCTGAAGACTGGTTTGCAGGCCAATCCTCAGGGCCCCATAGATGGCATACATGCATATTCTTATGCATTGTCAATTAGGTGTCATGAGCCTATGCATTGTAAATGTGTGTTGGTCGGGTGCTTTTCTATGAAGATTATAGAAAGTGTAAGACTGTGCAATGAAGTTATCAGATAATTTAAATTTAAATTAAAGAGAAATTTGGATAGACTAAACTAAGACAGTAAAAATATACAGAAAAAAGTATATTCTAACTACAACAAATATTACAAACATTGCAAACAGAAGATCTGTACAGTGTGCAAAATGCAACAGAACAGGATTATCTGTGCTGTAAACTGCAGTGTGCTATTTTGCTGATTTACATGAATAAAGTTCAGCTTAAAGCAGCTGAACTGACTGATTAGAAGAGCTGCCTGGATGCTTTTTGACTTTTGGGATCCTGTATGTGCCTCCACTGGGTAAATCTCAGAATCAGAATCAGAAAACTTTATTTTATGTTATGACTGCAAAGACACACAGAGATGCAGAGACAAGAACAATATAAAATACAGAGTCTAAATAAATCCAATAAAAATCTGCAGAAAATACCCAATATGAAATACATCATGCTTTTATGGAAGCCCATTTCCGCCAGTGAAAGAAAAAAATCCGAACGAAAAAAAGTCGAAATTACGAGATAAAAAGTCATAATTACGAGATAAAAAGTCGAAATTATGAGATAAAAAGTCGAAATTACGAGATAAAAAGTCATAATAATGAGATAAA
>JBBPCZ010129112.1:0-23549 GCA_037974445.1 Brycinus macrolepidotus | reverse complement strand
GTTCTTCCCCAAACTGGGTCCACAAAGTTGGAAGCATGGCGTTGTCCAAAATGTCTTAGTCTGCTGAAGCATTAAGACTGCCCAAACCCTGAAAAACAGGTGTGTCCCAATACTTTTGTCCATATAGGGTATATTACTCTGTTCCACCTTCTCTGGATTAATTGTGGAAAGCTGCAGCCATGGCTAAGCATTACTATATTCTCAGACATTTACTATATTCTGTTGCTGTTGTTACCAGCTGGCTACAGATAACAGCTCTCTATGTCATATGTAAGACATAATTTACAAGATGTAAAACATAAGCACTTAAATCAGTGCTTTGAGTAGTGTACTGTCAACTCTAACGTCTTCCCTTCATGTCTGTGGAGGAATGCAGGAAAAATATGGCTATTTGAGCACTGTAACACACTTGAATGACAGACAGACCGCTTGTGCTGTAGTTGTTTGGAGTGTAAGTGATTTAACTAAAGCCTGAACAGAAAGAAGTGCGACTCTCCATGAGAAAGGTTTATTATGATTTGATGATGTGACTTGCTGACCTTACCAGTTAATGAGGGCAGCTCGAATGCACCACAAGTTTTATATGAATGCATAGTGTCTATTGTGACAAGGCAGGTTCATTTCACACTCTTTCATCAATCCAGAGTATTCTGAGGCACCTGGTTCCTCAACATGGTGTATCAAATACAAACAGTATGACTCATGGACAGCACAGTCAGCCCGACTTTCTTTTGTGCTGCATGAACACATTGCAGCTCCAGAGCACATCATGTTATTAATGAATGTTCAATTTAAAGCCGCTGTGATGCTGAGTGAACTACTGAGTCTGAATGATTTGGGGAAAATATTTCTGTATTTTTTGGACAGTAAAGTGTGTTCTATTAATTAAATTTATAGCCTTTTATTTTGGACCAGAGGACCAGAATATCCACTTTTTCTGGAGTGAGGTTTGAACACTGAGCGTAGTGTGCCACACTGCTAATTAGTACTGTAACATCCCGTCCATAGGTTGACCGAACAGGCAAGGGATAGAGGTGAGCCCCCAAGGGGGCCACAAGCTACTAGACCGGCTGCAGTTATTCTGTGAAATTAGCGGAGATGAGCGCATTAGCTGGCTTGCAGACTTGGTTGGAGCCACCCTGAGGGGAATGGAGCCAGCCTCTCTCCCAGGAGAACATCTCTTGATGTGCGGTTGCTTGGACTCACAGCGCCCCCAGTGTCCACGGGGACGCTGTCAAGCAGACGCTCAGACCCACAGCTTCCCCTGCCTCGGAAAAAATCACCAAGTTGGCGCTTGGACTCTTAGCACCCCCTACTGTTTCACAGAGCTCTACCACATCAGCCCAGGCTCCGCAAGTCGAGACCCCTTTGTACCTGCCTAGCCGTGAGCTAAGGGGGACCGGCAATTTCTCAGGGGATGAGGAATCTCTGTAGGTTGACGTCCTCACCCTCCTCAAGGCAGAGGCTCTCCTGGCAGGGAGGTACTCAGCCTGCCAGAGCGGTCCCTCATGGACCCACAGAAGTCACAAGAAGAAGAGTCTCAGTGAAGGGGCCCCACCTTCTCATCCTGCCCTTGAGGATGTTGCCGAGTGGGCGCCCGGTACCACGACGCCCCCAGTGTCTCTTCTGCTCTGGAGAGCACCTCACCAGCCCCCTTCAGCTCCTCGTAGAGGTGCCAGTGGCACCTTGCTGGCTTCCTTGCTGTCTTCCCTTGCTGCTCTGGAGTGTACCTTGACAACACCATTCGCTACTGCTCCGGAGAGCACCTTGCTGATGCCCCTTTCTACTCTGGAGAGCTCCTCGTCACCTTATACACCATATACATTTCCCCTGGTTCTCTGTAGAGCTGTTCAATGCCAGCTCCTCCACTGTTCTGAGAGCATTTCGACCCCAGTTCCCCCAAGTACTCAGGAGAGTACTTCTTCACTGAATCCCCCTCGAGCTCCAGAAAGCATTTCATCACCTGCGTTGCCAATGCCATCTGCTACCCTGGAGAACAGTGGCCCAGAGCCTCCTGTGGCCCCTCGCTGGTGGTCATGACTCCTGATCCCACATCACCAGCTGCCCAGCCTTCTTGTCTCCCATTGTTGGCTGCCAAGCCCCCTGGTCCCTCTCATCTACCTCATCTACTGGATCCCCATTGCCAACAGCCTTGTTTCTTGGTGCCTCATCGTCGGCAACCCTATCTCCAGGCCATAGAACTACTGCTCTGGATGTGGAAGTTACCTCTGCCAGAGCCCTGCACATGGCTCCGACCTGACCATCACAATAAACTCCCTCTCATAGTGTCCTCTATTATTTACGAGCCAGTTTCTTTTTCCTATCCCAGTCTCAGTCCCTGTAACAGCTTTTGTCTCCATCCCCATTCTCAACATGTGATCTGTTCATGTCTCCATCACTATTATTGTCATTGTACCTGTCATTATCACTGTCCCCATCCCAGTACTCATACCCCAGTTTCCCGTCTTGTTTCCCCTAGTTATGTCCCCAGTTTTGTTTCACTCAGTCCAACCCATAGCATCAGTCCCCTCTACCTAATGTCTTGTGTGAGCCTCCTGTGTCCAGTGCCCTACCCCTCAGTCTGGTTACCTGTCACTTCAGTCTGGTTCATTGTCTCTGTCCACTCAGCCTCATCTCCGGCCTCAGTTTCCACTTTTGTCTGTTGCTCCCCATTTTCCCAATCTTAGTATGCTTACCTGTTAGAACCTGCCATGTTTTTACAAACGCTGTTTTGAGCCGTACCCAGGAGAAGGATAGTATTTGCCCTCCTGCAGGATCTAGAGAAGGCCCTTAAATAAACTTTATATACATTCACCAGGCATGTTTGGACTCTGTATGCTTTTGCCAAGTGTTTGGACTCTGTACTCTTTCCTATATATTAGCACTTTGCATGTTCTCATGATTTGTTTGAACTAAATATTTTTTTGCCATGTGTTCGGATTCTGTGTTCTTGTCCTCTAGTCCTGCCCCCGGCCCTTCCTCTAGTCTGTCTCCTATGGCAATTTGTTGTTCACGCCTCTGGACATTCTGTAACATCCCGCCCTGTGTTACACCTGCCTGCTTTTGTTTTTTTCCCAGTGCCATGTAGTTTTTGTTTTGGTTTTCAACTCCGCCCTTGTCCTGCCCCCATTCAATGCGTTCACCTGTGTATCTGGAACTCCTCCCTAGCCAGGTGTTCCCATCCTATCCCTCTTTAAGTACTTCTGAGTTTTTGTTTACCTTGTCAGTCAGCCTTAACTCTTACCTTATCATTTCTGTTAGAAGTTAGTACCTTTATCTTGTCAGTCTTTTACTACTTTGACTTGTTACTTTGTACATTCATGAGTTTATGTTTTTTAATAAATGTCCTCACTGCATGTGTGTTCACCTCAAGTCCTCTAACAACACACATTACAAGTACATGGGCACATGAGCATTTGGTTAATTTTTGATTAGTCTTACTCACTTAGAAGCCATTCACAAGCTCCAAATAATTTCTTGTTATATCTCACTTTAATGTCACAATATTGCTGAGAATGTAGGCTATAATTATTTTATAAGTTAAAAATTACATATGCAATAAATGGAGTTCTTAATAATCACATCTCTTGTGTTTAATCAACAAAATGCACTCTTTCAATTTTGCAGTTTTGAAATAGAAACAATGAATCTTTCAGTCATACTTGTCATGTCACCACAGAGAAGGAGGACGCAGATGAAGGAGTTACAAAACACAAAGCACTTTTAATCACACAAATACTTAAACAGTCACTTGAGAACACCGTACTAGATAGCACTGAAACACAGGCAGTTTCTCTCTCTCTCTCTCTTTTAGGTACTTGAATAGGGACTCGTTCAGCTGGTGGTCAGGTCCTCTGATCCAACTGGAACGGTCCCGATGCAGGTTATGCTCTGATCCAGGAGTCTGAGGATACAAAGACACTCCGCACCATGCTGGAGCTACGAGGGGTAAACCCAGCCTGAGGGCACTTCAGCCGCGCTAGTTACTAGTTACTGGTTACTACTTTAAAGTATGAACAGCTCTACTCACATGCTTGGCCCCATCTTGGATCCAGTACTTGCTAAAGGTTTAGACACAAATGAGCCCCCCATCTGTGCTTCTCAGTTTTAATAACTGACCATTTCTGTGTATTTTTTTAAATAAATCAAAAACACAAGTTAGGAAGAAAGTAACTGAATGTTATATTAAAAAAGCATTACACTTTCAGTTTTAAAAATGTTTATTATAATATACCATATACAACATTGTCTCCCTCCTGTTATGATTTCTCATTTAAATGGTAGACTAAAGGAAATATTTAGCTTGCACTAGCCAAATGGAAGAACAACTCACTTACTTAATGACAAGCCAGTTCGAGGTAAGCTCTCATAGAGGAAAAATAAACTTCAGGTGCTGATGGGGAGTTAACTGTGAGGCATAGGAGTAGGGATTGACTCTTGGCCAGTTGCTCTTAAAGTTTAAATGCTTTGAGTCTCCAAGTCTGTTGATCCCATGTTATTTCAAACATAAGGTATTTCTGTAACTTATTATTTGCCTCTGAAGCCTGGCTGTTTTGACAGCATGTGGAATGCAGGAAACACCTTGCGAATAGCATTTCTTTGTTTAATTTTCAGGCTTGCCAAGCATGTGCAAGCCTAATTGAGTCTTTCATTTTCAGTGCTGCTCATAATAATGCTATTATTTTGTTCAGGGAGGTGGTTGAAGTGGAAGTGAGACCGATAGAAGGTGCAGTCGTAAAACAGCTCTCTGTGCTGGAAGGGCGTGGAGAAGGGCTGACTTTGTATGAGAAGAGACAACTGAGGGGGCTGTGGGAGCGGTGGCAGGGGGTGTTTGCGAGACACAATGCCGTCTACCACTACATCTCCACCTGCACCACACCCCTATCAGAGAGAGATACCAGCCAATCCTGCCAAGCCTCTACCCAGAGTTTAGGCAGCTCCTGATGTCCATGCAATAGAGCAGCATAATTTTGGTGAGCTCCAGTCTGTAGGCCACCCCCATTGTTCTATAAAGGAAGAAAAGTTGTTCATGGTGTTTTTAGTCACATTAGGTTGAAAGTAGAGACTCACAAGGTTGCAGCCGCTCCTGAGGACTGAGGAGTCACTGATCAGCTTGAATGGGGCGGCCTGGTATTTGACCATACATCTGGCAAGTGGATATTGGCAGTTGGAGGTGCACTCAAATGACAGCGAAAAGCCTACCTTCACCATGCCCCATACCAACCCTGCCACCTTCCGATTTATGGAGAGATGTCTTGGTGAGCAAGTGCATGACTTTTTGTTGATCAATTTGGGTGATGCGATTGTGTATTCCTCTGATTTTAGGAACCACCTGTCCCACCTGGAAAGTGTGCTTGGCCAGTTGGAGGCAAATGGATTCAAGCTACACCCTGAGAAGGTTGTTCTAGCAGGCAATCCACACAGTCAACCAAGATGGAGTAACCCTAGACCCAGAGAAGATGGATGCAGTGAAGGAATGGCCCACCTTATGACCATGAGGGAGGTGTGATCATTTGTGGGGCACTACCATCAGTTTGTACTAGGGTTTGTGAAGAAGGTGGCAGTCCTTCATGGACTTTTGATGGTAACTGGAGCTGTCTTGAGTCAGACAGTGCTGTGCGACTGTGGCACAGTGGGACTGTGGATGACTAGGCAGAGTGGCAAGGTCAGGATCCAAAACCAGGAGGGTGCTCCTTCACTGATCGTACTGGGGTGCATGGTGAGGAATGCTGGAGTGGTTCCCGAGGGTGAGCGACAGCAGGTGTGGGTGAAGTACCTGGGACATTGGATGGTGATGGTACAACGGCAGTGGGTCCATTGGCCGAGGATGAGGGGCAACATGGAATGGTGGCAGCGAGGTTGTGGCAGTTGCCTGATCAGGAGTCGGGGGAAGGGTGAGTCCCCACCACTCAGGGTATTAGTACTAGTTACCCCTAGGAGGTCCTGGCTGTTGACATACAGTAATTGGGCCACACAGGAGACTCATTTCCATGCGTTCTCATAATGTTTGACCTCTTCTCCAGATTTGCTTTTGCAGTGCCAACAAGGGACTAGACAGCGACGACAATAGCCCGAGTGATCTGGGGGAGGTCATCCATCACTATGTGTCCCCCAAGTGGCTGCTCTCTGACCGGGGGCCTGCCTTAAAGTCCCAGGTGGTAGAGGAACTGTGTGATGCCTACAGGAAATCTGCTTGGGCTTCATCTGAATCTGCCCCATCTTAGTAAATTTTCTAATGATTGGTTGATGGTGGTGCTGGTGGCTGTAGATGCACAGGAGTCCAAAGTAATCAGCTTTTAGTCATTCATCAGCAGCATGTAAAATGATGTGGATGCTAAAGATTAAAACTCATTTCAATGTCTTTTTTTCTTTTCTGTGATCTGAGTTTAGGATGCTTTAATTTCATTACATCCTTGTACAAGTGACTCTCATTGTCTCAGATGAGTCATGCGTAACTAACTGCAGGTACATTATGATATTTTCAAAGAGAAGATCTCTACTTACAATGACACTATAAAAAGATCCGGACAGTAATACCCCTCTAGTGTTATTAATAAAGTCACAGGAGTAGAATGGGTAAAACCATACTTACTGGATAGACAGTTAAATTGGGAAATCATTTATCAGAAAATTCTAAAATTTCTTGTAGAGTCCCACAAGGATCAATTTTAGGGCCTTTGCTGTCTCATCTGCATATTGCTTCTAGGTAATGTCATCAGGAAACATGAGATCACTTTTAGCTATACTGATGACACCCAAGCATTTCCACTTCTTTTGAAAATCAAGACTGTGTTGACAGGTTTACCAGTTATGTGTCGGTATTTCTCAGCACATGTTGCAGATTTTTTTTTTTCAACAAATAAATCCAGAAAAAAAAATGAAACACTTATTCTTGATATTAAAATTCAGAGAAATCAGCTTTGTGAGAAACTAGACTCCTTTGCTTTAGGTGTAAGTTCAGTTGCTTTGAGCTTTGTTTTCTGAGCTTTGTTCATGTAAACAGTCATTAATATCGCTTTTTAATATTTGAGAATATTGCTAAAGTTAGGGTTTTTCTATCCAAGAGTGATGCAGAGAAATTCTTTGCAGAGAAATTTGTTATGAGCCAAATGAATTATTGTAACACTCTCTGGGCTCCACAAGAAAACAGGATCCTCAATAACAACAAACAGTGTGCATAAATGTTTAGTTCTTTTAGATCTTTTACTTGTTTTTAAAGCTCTAAATCTCCTTTTTCCTGTGTTCCTCACTAAATGTCTGTCTGTGTGATCTAACAGTAGATCTGCAGATACTGCCCTTCTGCACCTACCCTCTGTAAATTACAGAAAAAGTAGAGAGGCCTCTTTCTGTTATTATGCTTCAAAACTGTGGAATTCAATTCTATAATGTATAAGGCAGCAAAACATGGCATACACCTTTTAGAACACCTCTCACCAATCAGATAATGCTGTCGGAACTAACTGTCTACAGCCAACAGCGTAGACCTAACAGAACGTTCTTGCTGCTTGTTTGTATGGTGTATCTAGACTGATGTGATCAACAGAGGCTTCCCCAACACCCCAAAACACTATTGTAAAGGAAAGTGTACCTTTACTGCACCTTAACCACACCACATTTTCTTCTGCTTATTGTTTTATTAACTATTTTGTATTATCTGTGATGGACTGACGACCTGTCCAGGGTGTTTCCTGCCCTTCGCCCTGTAAGTGCTAGAGCATCCCCTTCACCCTGGTTAGGATAAGCCATGAGAGCGATATATGATATTAAAAAATGAATATTCTATTATTCTGGTGCAGTTAGTTCACACAAGCGATTCACAGCTCTTAATCATGCGGGATTTGCTCTTTCCTGTGTTTGTTCTTGCAGGTGTTCCTGTCTTGATGTGTGTGGGATGTGTTGCTGTCTGCTCGAGCTCCTGCCTGAGGAGTCTTCTTGTTCAGTAGATAGCCCACTGTAACATTAATTCTTATTTACATTCCAATAACAGCAGTTAATGGCTCTTCTGGGCTGACATTGAATGCTCTTTCCAAACAAATCTATTTCCAACTGCCTTACAACTCTCTGCAGTCTTTGGATTTTCTTAACATTTAACCCTGCAACAGTGGGTTGATGAGCTCACTTTATTATTTTCCTTTTAACCGGTAAAGTGTGTTGTCTTCAGAGTAAACCCAACAGGCTCCACATGGCTCTTGCTGATTCCTCTGTAAAAGCCACTTATCTGAAGAGCAGGTAAGTGTGATATACAAAGGCAAGTAGGACCACTTTGAAGACCCTCCCAGAGGACAGGGCAATTACAGTGCCCCATTCATCTGCTATTTATGGCCCAGCTGTGTCTGAGGTCTGCGCTGGAGGAAGGGGAAGGGGTTGGCAAAATATGTGGAAGGGACTCATTTGAAGCTGAATGAGAGCTTTGTGTAATCACAAGACCCTTCATTCAAGAATAGGACAGAATAAAATTGGCACGGACAGACAATAACAAGATTTGAGGTCTCTTTGGCATGACTTGGAGATACTGAATGTTAGTGAATTCTTCTCATCTCCATTCTGTTAATATTAGAATGATGAATACTACAAGTCACAATAATACTTTCTTTGAACCACGCATATGTGAGCACAGCCACTGTGAGAGCTACACTGTTCACATATGCATTGTTCATAACTTCTGTATATCTAGTGCATTCCAATGTGTATGCACTAGGGGGCAGGTTAGAGCTTGGCAATCACCGGGTTGATTACTTCTTCTCAACTTTTCCAGTTTGCCAGGTTGCTGATCCAGTTGATTGACTCTTCGTAAGAAGTTTCAAAATGCACTTCAGTCATTCTCCAATTCCACACTTTGGTGACATCAACAATGTGCAGAAGTAGAAAGCAGACTTGTGTTCAGGCTCTGCATGTGTCATACCCAACAAGATTATGTCTTTTTTTTTTTTTAGCTAATTGGCTAGAGTGGCTCAATTCAAATTACAAGCATAATGCAGCTCAGTGACAAGCTAAATTAATAAACAAATGCATTATGTCTCACATGTGAATATCTGCTCTGCCATGTTGGTGAGACAGCTGTAAACAAACCCATCCACTGATTAATTCTCACCTGCATATACAGTTCGGGCATTACGGACGACTGTTGAGTCGGCATTTTTGTGATCCTCGCTGAAGGCAGCAGTAATGGCACACAGAGAGCAGCTGAAAACAAAACAAATCCACTCTGATTAGTCCTTGCTTGAATCTTAAAGAATTTAAGATAAGAGGCTGTTGTTGAAGGGGTTAAATGGGTTAAATGCAGAGAAAGAATTTTGTGCTGTGTGCTGTGGTGTGTTCATGTATGACAAAAATGGTCACGTTACTCTTTTTCTTTTGAGTGCACTAAAACAGTCCTCAATAAATGGACACATAGAGGGAACTTGTGAGCACCCCTTCAATGCTAGTGTAAGAAATAAGACACTGTACAGACTTGTGTGCAAGACAACAGGATTTATTTTACTGTTCAAATTCACAAAACGGTAGAAACTGACAGCAAAAGTGGTTGTTGGCATGATTTTTCTGAAAAGTGCAAGTGTTGGCCCTATCATTGGGAAATGGCAACCAGAGCTCAATTGGCCTTGCTCTCTCTAGGTGGGTAGGATGGCTCTCCATCTCCCTATCACTTGCTGCGATGCTAGCCTGTTAGCTACTAATTTAATAGAGGGTAGTGGCAGATAGTGTTCTCCTTCAAGTGTGTTAAGCTCTCAAATTATGTTGTGTTAGTCGCAGTTCAAAAAGATGTAGTGGTGCACATGACTTAGCATGATCAAGCATGTGTTTGCTCTCACCAACCCAGTGTTGGTGGCTTTGTGAGACTGGGGGAATGGGCACAGTGGGTGGAAGTGGACACAACTACACTGGTGGAAAAAAGTCTTCCTCAGTTCATATCTGCCTCTAAATCTGACACTAACAGTTGTTAGAGCCTATCAGTAAACCAAGAACAAAATACTTTTCAGTCTTTTTTTTTGGTAATGATAACTACATTTTTATAACAGTAAAAATTGTCATGCAACCCCTGCCACATATCATAGTTAAAACATAACAGTGTTTACTGTGTTTAAAATTCCAAGCATTGTACAAAGTACAGGTAGAATGCATAATATGCCTCCAGACCTTTTCAAAAAGAGACCACCAAAGTGGTTGAAATTCCAGAACCCTACAGTAGAAGTGCTGCTTTGTTCTGAGTTTGCATGATTCATGCAGAATACAATATGTGTGTCTGCAGATTGGCTATGCGAGAGGGCTCTGCCGCCTGCTTCTAAGAAGATACACATCTTGGAAAGTAGAGGCTTTTGGTGTCAAATAGCAAGAGGTCAATCGATGCAAAATGTTTTATAATGGCAGTGAGTGGGTGTAGTGGACTATGTTTTCCACTTTCTCTCTGTTCTCCTAAGCTGTTTCAGCATGCATGTGGGAGCATGCACACACACTAATACATCCACACGTAAGCCCCCACACACCTCACTAACATATCTTCATCTGCATAAAAATCAGCCTGCCGTTTTCCATTCTCTCATCTTCTCGCTCCCTGTCTCTCCCCCCCCTTGCTCATATTCTGCTCACACCTGGCCATAATGAGGACTCAACATGTATCTGACTGAGAGCTCACAGGTGGGACCAATTAAGAGCTGGTTTACTGGCACCCATTACGGTGGGCACACTTAACCAATATTAATGCTCCCTCTTATACGGACTGACTGCAAGTACCTCATCAACGTTGTGCACGTTTTAGAGATACTAATGCCTTAATACAAGGGCTGAGAAGAACTGTGCTAAATTCTATGCTGACTTGAATAGTTGTAAGAAATAATTATTATATTATATAATAATATAATATATAATTATTATATTATATAGTTATAATTATATATAAATAATAATAATAATAATAATAATAATAATAATGATGATTAAATAAGATACAATTTGTCGTGCACACCAAAAAGTGTTCTTTTAATCATGCCACAGAAGAACAATTTTGGCTCCCTGAAGAATCTTTTAATGCATGGTTCTCAAAAAATATTTATTGTAAAGCGCACATTATATGCAAAGTAATGGATAGCTGATGTAAATTACAAATAGGGTTCATGTGAGCAGTAATTTCAATAGATGTACTAAAAATAATGAGAATGCCATGGAGGGGGCTCAGGGCCTCCGAGGTCTTCAGAGAACTTCTAATGAATTCAGATGAGACAAAATACTACATGCAGTTTTTTATTTAATAATAAGTAGGGTTTCCTCCTCATGAGTGGCCCTGGACGTAGCCTATATGCCCCAGCAGATGGGAACCATGATACAGGTTTTGGGAAGGATGAACTCTGCATCAGGCACTGTGTTCTTGGAAACAATGACATGGTAAAATTAAATCTCCCAAAGAACAGAGCCCAACATGCCTGCAGGGGGTTTAACAGTTTGGCCAACTGGATGAACTGAAGGTTTTTGTGGTCTGTTAAAATGATGAAGGGGTGTTTCACTACCTCCGTCCAATGTCGTTATTCTTGATGGTGACAGTGATTAGCTCCCTGTTACCCACATTGTAATTCCATTCTGCTGGGAACAGTTGTTGGGAAGAGAAACTGCACAAATTCAACTTGGCAGAGGGGTAGGCATGCTGAGAAATAATGCCCCCAGACCCACCTCAGATGCATATGCGTATATTCACACTTCAACAATGAACAAGTATGCAATGGCAAATAATGGCCTGATATGGTATTCATAGTATCAGATGGGCATGAGGAACGCAGTCCTTCATTTGTCCTTCTTCATGAAGATGATCTGAAGTAAGGGACTCAGGGAGAATCAGATAATCTCAGAATGACTCACAGTTTGGTGGTTGCAATAGGTTTGCCCCGCTTAGTGAAACGCCCGCTGAGAAACTTGTTGAAAGTGCTCTGGTTATAGGTGATTCAGTTATTCGGTAGATGAAATTAGCTACTTCTTTAGGAGCTCCAGCACCAACTACTGTTAGGTGGATACTGGGAGCCAGGGCACCGGACATTGTAGGGAACCTGAAGATGTTACCTAGCCATAGGTATGATAGAATAGTGTTTTATGTAGGGGCTAATGATATTTGTCTGTGGCAGTCCGAGGTCACTAAGAGTAATGTTAATGAGGTGTGTAAATTAGCCCAGACTATGTCTGATGCCGTAATATGCTCTGGCCCCATCCCAATTCGGCACAGCCCCGAGGCCTACAGCAGGCTTTGGGCACTGAATTGCTGGATGTCCAAGTGGTGCTCTGAAAACAGCGTGAGTTTTATTGACAATTGGCCCATGTTTGAGGGTAAGCCTGGTCTCTTGGCCTGGGACGGTATCCACCCCTCGCGCGAGGGTGCTGCTCTCATCTCCTGCAGCATAGCCCATAGCTTCTCTAATTGATTCTCACAGATCTGCCATACTTATCAGGAAACAAGAGGAGAGAGACATCTGAAACAAGTGGAGCTGGGACAATGGGATGTGCAGGTTAACAAACTGGAGGCTAGAGTTCCTGAATAGCTTGGTAAAGCTGCTGCAAGCCCCCATAGCCTTCTTGTGGTGGGCAAGGAGGGCCCCCTGTGAGGCGACAGCAGTCTGGTTGTTGTCAAGCTCCCCTGGATCCATAGTTTCACTCATTCTTGCTGTTAAGTCAGCTAGCCAGCATGGAATTTTGACTGCAGTCACAGTGGGGAAAAGCCCAGGCTCCACTGAGTGCACCACAAGAGACCAGAGGAGACGGACCCAAGGGGATATTTGACTACTGAATTTATATATATATATATATATATTTTTTTTTTTGAAAAATTAAAAGAAATAAGCATGAGGAAGTACAGGAGGAAACACCTAGTGCAGACTCAAGACTGAGCAGTGTCAAAGAAAAGAAACGCGCTTTTGTAACCTCCAAAAGCAGCCCAATTTCCCTCACCTGAAATGCTTAGGTGGCATAGAATACCCCATTGTCAAGGGGAAAGAAAAGTTACACTGTCCTCTGTTGGCTGGTGGTGTACGCTGCAGCCATAGTCACCGCAGTTCGTAGGAAAGTCTTGTTTTTTTTACTTCAAAGATTCACTGAAAAATGGAGCTCTGTCCTAAAGTACTGAAATTGAGAACATCCTGAATGAGTATATGTTTGCCATACAGCAGACGTGAAGTCTCTCAACCGAACATTTACAAGGTCGAAAGTAAAACATCCTTTTACAGCAACAACGCAATGTTTACGAATCACTTGAATGAGAACCGAGGCTCTTGCTGGCTCCAATGCTTCAATTATTTAATGCAGGGGAATCTTCATTAATATAATATTGCACACGCCAGAGAAGAGGAATAAGAGAATGAGAAAGAGAGGGAGAGGCTGGAGAAGTGTGTGTGCAGAAAGAGATGGACAGACGCTCTCTGGGGAGATCCAGTGAGAGAGAGAGAGAGCATTCCCTGTCTACATGAAGGAAGACCTGTAGGCTCTGACAAGGTAGGAGCACTGCAATAAAAGATTGGAAACTTATCACAGTAACAAAGAGTGACAGAGAAACCAGCAGGTGTCCATAAGCTGACTGGAGGTTTCGGAGGAATGTAACTGGAGAAAGAGAGGGCATGAAGTTAAGATAGGAGACGAGAGAGCGGGAAAGAGGGAGAGGGAAGAGAAATCAATGGGTGCTTTAATCTCTCACACAAGATGCATATTCTTATCCTCATGTAACATCCTCTCTGCTGTATAATACAAGACGCTGAAACTGAACACAAATCATGCCACAACTTGAATGGCTTCTGAATCTCCCATGCAGTCCATTGATCAATGAAAAGAAACAGGAAGTGAGAAAGACAAAGAGGTGTAAATTCATGGGAATTCACCTTTTTATTTGTGTATGATTGATAAGACAATCAGAATACGAATACGAAACAGAATACACGAAAAAGAAAGTAAAATTAAGAAAGAAGAGAATAACAGGGAGCAGAAGAGATGGATTCAGAATTAGAGGAAAAGAGGAGGTTACAGGAAGAGAGAGGGGGATAACGCAGAGTCTTAGAGTGAGAGAGAGGATACAAGATGAATATAGGGATAAAATGCTCCTTTGCATTTATGAAGATGATCAGGATTAAAGATGCCATTGAGAGAGAAAAGAGTGAGGGAGGGAGAGACAGTAGAAAAGAGTGAAGGTGTTGGTTAAAGGCCATGTGGGACGGCTTTAACGCTGATCCCTCTGGACAGGAAAAAGTGGGATTAGTCTGTGGGTGTGTGTGTGTGTGTGTGTGTGTGTGTGTATGTGTGTGTGTGTGTGTGTCTGTCTGTCTGTCTGTCTCTGTCTTATAAGTGAGTATAATCCATGTCCTGCACTTTAAAACATCATGACATCTGCTCTGCTGTTTGTTAAGAGCCAAATACAATCCTAAGAGTCTTAACTTGCACCTGTATTCTTTCCATTACTCCCACTGTTCAGCTTTGAAAAGGAGTTGATGCACAGATTTAATCTGGCCTCAGACCTTGGTTTAAACCTAACAAACCTTACGGAGTACTGGCAAAATTTCCATTCAGCCTCTTAATTTAGATGTACATTCCCCACATTGCTCCAGTGATAAAGATCCACCTCACATGCTACTACTGCTTTGCTCTCGCATCCATTTCAGAGTTGGGGACCATTTAAAAATGACCAGAAAAAAATCATATTAAATAATGAAAAGGTAAGCCAGTAGTTTATTCCATGCCTTTGAAGAACAGAGCTTTTAGTCTTGAAAAACATTAGGGTACATATTGCACGGTTCTCTTGCTGGACCTGCAAAAAACCCAAACATCTGAAACTGACCTGATCCTGAACAAACACTTGAAAAATGATTTTCAGACAAATATTTCAGGGTGAAGCATTCAAGTTTTTTCAGCATGCCAAAAGCCCTTCATTTTCTTCCTTTCTTCTGTTGAAGGTCCGTTGTGCTCAGCCAGTGAATGAATGTTTGCTTTGTTAGATCAGATTCCTGTCTTGGCTCGTGTCTGGGGAATGGAGGGCTTCTCTTTGTGTTTGCTTGTTTGTAGTTTGTTAAAAAATGGAGCCAGAGGGAGAGTAAACAACTGAAAGCTGAGAGCATCTCGTACATGCCTGCTTATGCATCTTTAACTCACCCTGCCTCATGATCAATACTGACACCAAACACTCTGCGACACACAAATTACTACAGACCCCACACCCCACACACCAAGGTCTCGAAAGAGCTCCTCACTATTAGGCTCCACGCTTAAAAATAAAGGCTCTTTGCCTTGGATGTATAGTTCTAGTAAAAAAAACTCTTTTCAAGAATGTTTTCAAGAATGTATCTGGAAGCTCTTAAAACATCTTGGCTCCAAAGAGTCCTTCTTGGCATCTTTATTTTTGAAAGTGTGCTGACATTTTTAGGTGCAGCTCATTCTCTCAAGAACAATTATGAACACGTCCAAACAGTTTATGGTTGGCATTGGGCAAACTGGTATGACAGAAATAATCCAAATTTGTAATTCAAGAACAAAGCAGGGTCAGCATAGTCATTAAGAACAAAGTTGAGTGTTGTCAGCATAACAGTGGTAGGAGAAACCATGTGAGGATGTTATATCACCGAGAGAGAGTGTATAAGGAAAAGAGAAGGGAGGCACGCACTGAGCCTTGGGGAACACCAGTGGTAAGTCTTTGTGAGGCAGACATCGATCATTTCCATGACACTTGGTAACTGCGACCCTCAAGGTAGGACACAGTTCATTTCCATGCAGAACCAGTGATTCCGAGTTTGGTGGGTGAAGCCAGTGGGATCTGATGGTTGACAGTATCAATAGCCACAGAAAGATCTAAAAGAAATAGAACCAAAGACAGTTTAGCAGTTTTGGCTGCATGTAGCTCTTCAGTGACAACTAAAAGTGCAGTTTCTGTAGAATGTGCTGCTTTGAATCCAGACTGGTTTGGATCATGAAGTCTACTTTGTGATAGAAATAGGTTGAGTTGCTTATATACGGCACACTACAGAATTTTGGAGAGGAAGGAGAAAAAAAATACCAGTCTGTAGTCGTTAATATCAGTGATGTCGATCATGATCTTTTTTAGGACTTGTGTGACTACAGCTGATTTGAAGGCCATTGGAACATGGCCTGTTTCCATGGAGTCATTTTCTGTTAGTGATATAAGAGAGAAGATCCGAGGATATTGGTCGAGGCGTGGGTGATGGGATTGGATCAAGTGGTGATATGGTAGTGTTGCAGGATGTCAGGAGCTGAAGAACATCATCCGAGGAACGTGAGGCAAAGCAGGTAAGTGAAGGGTGGTCGGTAGGTTGAGAGTAGGAGAGAGGGGTGATGACTGCAGAGAAGGATGATGTCAATTTTCTCATCAAAGAAGTTGGCAAAGTCCTCTGAGGAGATGCAAGAAGGTGCAGGAGGGGCAGGAGGTTTGAGACATGAAGAAAACATGGCAAAGAGTTTGCGAGGATTGGATACATATTCTTCTCGTTTGGCTTTGAATAAGGAAGAGGAGAACAGTATGAGAGGAGATAAGAGTTAAGATGTGATTTCCTCCATCCTCTGCTGCTGCTCTCAATTCTCTTTGGTTGTTGTGGAGTATGTCAGATAGCCACAGTCAGATTGCCCTAAAAGACACTGGACAGAGGTTTGTTGAATGAGAAGTAGAGAGAGGAGAGAAGGGAGTCATTTCCACTGCTGAAGGACAGGAGGGAGATGTTCCAGGTGGAGTCAAGGATGGATATGGATAACACAGTGATCAGTAAGTTAACTGAGGTCATCAGCACACAATATGGACAGCAGTTTGAAAGAAGTGGTACCTCTAGCAGCCCCCATCACTCTTCGTTGCTTGGTTGGTCAATTGGACAAAATCTACCTTGTGATACTGGCAGAAAACAAAAATGAATGCTATATTATTTAGCGACAAAAATGATACATTAATGATTAAATTTTCATTCTGAATGTTTTCGACATGTTGGGACATTTGATCTTTTATAAAGACACACACATACACACACACACACACACACAAACACACACATGCAGCTCTATCGAAACTGAACAGTCCATTGTCAAAGCGAATGATTTTGGGTCTTGTCCTCATTTCTGACACATAGCTACTTAACATGCAGACTGAGTGGCTGAACCCAGATGATTCAGCAGCAAACTGCTGTTTCTCCACAGATGTGTACATGTTGTTCTGCTTTATCTCCTCCACTTGCTGCCTTACACTCCCTCGCACAAATTATACAAATTTATAGAAGTGGCATAAAGTTGGACAAATATAGATGCGCTAATGTGAGGTCCTTTGAAGGTTTATGCAAAATCAATGCATTCAGAAGCTTTGTGTGTACAGAAACAGTATGCATTTCATGGTAGCATTTAAGTGGGTTACACTGGGTTACAGCAATGTTGCTTGATCAAAAACCAAGGATTTTGAGTTTTCTTTTCTTAAATGCCTCATTAAAGGGGACCATTAAAATTCAATAATGTCTCGAGAAAAGGAAGATGCAAGCAATTATACTTATTCTCAAACATGATGAAAAAGAAATGTATTTTGGGTATACCAAGGGTAGATTTCTGTTGCTCCTGAAACAACTTCTGTCAGGTTGATCCAGATGATATTATCTTTGGCCTTATTATACATTATTTTCAACTAAATTATCAAGGCCTAGATAGCATTTAACAGGCTTTGAATTTTCGCTGGTATTTCCAAACAAGCACAGAAATATTCATTCTCAAAATCACTCTTAAAATATATAACCAGAATTGTAAGTTATTGTAGATCAAAACTACATTTAGTTGATCAGTAGTCTGGTAGTGGGATTAATAGTGGGGATTAAGGGTGTTCTTAATAGTATAATTTTTGCTATTACTCTTAATAGTATTAAAAGTGCTCACATGCCATGTTGCTTTAGATGCAGTGATTGTAGTGTCTTATTAAAATACAGCTTTTGGGATCCACATAGAAGGTGAGGATGTAATGTTAGTGAATTGGACATCATTTTATCACTATCAGGATTTTGGTGAGTGGCAGAAGTGATGGCAGAAATTAGTGTTCCCCTCCTCATCCACTGGCAAAACTCACCCAACAAACAGGTTTGAGGTTTCTTATCACCTGATAATTTATTGTTAGATAATTTAAACTACTCCCACACGTGTGGTTTCTCAGGCATCTCCACTCTTTAAATTTCAACGGAAAAACAGTGCATTCTTCTTGCACTCTGAAACATGGACCCCTAAATAAAAGCATCTGATTTTTAACAGTTTGTAAAAGTAAAAATAACTATCAATTTAAAGGCATTTCCCTATGAATGTGAGTGTGAGACCACTAGGGAACATGCGTCTATTTTGCATTTTTTTTTATAACCAGGCATTTTTAATACAATGTTTTTGTTGCAAATCCCATAACATTAGCATAACTCAAAAAATCACATTAATTTCTGAATTTATAGACCCTATAAAATGCTTTGCCAAAACTGGATCAAGCCACAATCAACTCCAATCAGCAAAATTGTTTTCAAAAGAAGGCTATGTAGTTGTGGTCTCAAAAGACAGGTACCAATCTCTCAGCAGTTTCTCAGGAAGGTGAACATGGGAAAGCACTTGGCATGGGCTTCGAATAAACAGTAAATGACTGGAAAAAAGTCCTATTTATTGATGAATTCAAGCAGCAACAGATGGGCTAAGGGGAAGAACAGAAGAGGGACTGAAACATTTACATTTACATTTAGGGCATTTAGCAGATGTTCTTATCCGGAGCGATGTACATCAGTGCTCAAGTAGTCCACGTCTGTTCTTCAAACCAGAAAAGCTAAACTTAAATCAACATCCGCTATTCAACCAAGTTACTGCCAGCTAAGTTACACACCTAAACACCTCCTGTCAAAGAAAAGTCAGAGGTTAAAGCAAAAGTAAGGAAAGCATGGAGTTAAGAGAGTGCCCGAAATACAATTAGTTGATTACCAGCCTGGTAGTGGTATTAATAGTGGGGATTAAGGGTATTGGTTTGATATACCACAGTATATCAAACTAATAGTGAAGCATCGTGTCTGGGGGTGTTTTTGCCAACTCTGGATTGGGCACCTGCAGAAAATCAATTACAACCTGACAAATGTGACCACTCCACTCCTCTGAGGCATGCTGTACCCTCTGGTTTGGATCTTTGTGGGGAAGGATTCACACTTCAGTAGGATAATGACCCAAACACACCTAAAAGGTTTACAACAACTACTTGAAGACCAAAAACAATCTAGGAATTAAGTATCATGAACTTTTCTCTACAGTCATCTGACCGATCAAGTGCATATGGGGGAACTTGATAAGGAGACTGGAATAACATGGGTCCTCTGAGTCGAGGACAGCTCAAGTGCGTGCTAAATCACCGCAAAAGGAGGGCATATCAAATACCTATGATTTCTGAAATGTGTTTTTTTGATTGATTTGTCAAGAAAAGTATTGTATTACATCAGAGGAAAATCAAGCCTCTTCAGTAATACTCTCATGGTGTGGCCACCACAGCATACATACAACACCATTAAGGAAATCTGTTCATTTAGGGCTGTAGCCTTGAATGGCCAGGCTTAGCAATGCCACTGCTGAGTGGCTAATTCCATCTTGTGATACTAATGCGCACTGACACAGAATAAAACCTTTTTGTGCGATTATGATACATATCAAGTATAAAATATACACAGTTTTAAGCAGGAGATACAGTTCTTTAAGTAATGTAAGAAAATGAGTGGTTACTTAAGTCCAATTGTAAGAAATGGCGGAGGACGGACTTTACTCAGATAAAACTTTGCTCAAACTGGAAACAATTCCAGGTCAGATTCTGGCAAACAGATATAACAAAGACATTCCACAGTCAAAATACAATAACAGTTCCAGGTAGTATAGGGGCAGAGAGATTCATGAAGATTCAAAGCACGTCATTCACAGCAGACAGAGCAAAAGTCAAAAACCGAACACAGGAGGATCAGAAGCAAGGCTAAAGGTATAGGTCAAAAGCAAAGGTCAAAATACGAGGCAACAATAGCAAGAGATACAAACCGTCAGTACACCTTAAAAGGCAATACTTGTCTTATAATACAATTATAATACAATGTCTTATAATCCTTTTGGCCCTTAAATACTGCTAAGACAGGAAGTTCGTGATTAACTCAGTTCTTAGCTCGCAAAGAAGCTGGTGCAGCTGGTGATCTGGTGGTTAGGGAGTTGTCCCTGTGATTAGAAAGTTGTGGGTTCGAATCCCAGGACTACTAGTGGCACCACTGAGGTACCCTTTAACAAGGTATCATCCCCACACACTGCTCCCCGGGCGCTGTGTTCCTGTCTGCCCGCTGCTTCACTTGGTGAATGGGTTAAATGGGTTAAATGCAGAGAAAGAATTTCACACTGTTCACACTGTGTGCTCTTGTAAAAAAACCCTAAAGCTTAACTAAGATACTCATCTAAATATCAACTTTTTTCTCACATTTTAAGCCTATTTCTGTATGATATACAGAAAATGTATTTTAGGTTTTTAAATATTCATAATTTTGTAATCCCTCCATGCTGGGGGGCAAAATAATAATATAAAAAAGAATCAAATCGCTGATATACACAAGCACCCTTTGTGCATATGCAAAATTTTCTATATGTAAATGATAGTGAATAAAATGTTTGCCAGGAAGCAGGCCTGCTGGGCTCTTCAGCAGGGCTCTCCCTCCTCCTCCTTCTCCGGGAATCTCAGGCTATGCTCTGGCTCTTTCCTCCATCACCTCAAAATAATAAACATAATAATAAATGTAGTAAGTGTACGCAGTTCTTTAATAAATTATACAAACATACTTTTCAATCATATACATTACTCTAGATCGTCCTATAGTGGGGTCTGCCCTCATTTGTTAAATAAATCAGTCTCATTATCATGATCAGTCTCATTATTATAATCAAATCATACATATAACAATCTTTAATTTCTAACCAAACATGGTAATATTTATGATTTGAGTTCTGAAGGTTGTTTAACAAATGTGATTTTTTTTAAGATAGATTTTGGCATCAACCAGTATTAGAGTGAAATCAAGACGACTTGGTAAAAATAAAGAAAATATTTATTAGCACAGTCTATTTCTAAAACACAAATAAGCAATCAAATTAATATCAGAATATTTACAGTTTTAAGTGAAAGAGCGACTGAGTGATTTAATGGGGATGAAAGGATGACTGAGCATGCGCTGTGCACGCTCGTGTGTGTGCATTTGCTTGCATGTGTGTACGTTTGTTTGTTTGTCTGCGTGTATGAGACAGAGGGAGCGTGTGAGACAGAAAGACAGACGCACGTGGGAAAAGAGAGGAGGAGTTTTCTGTTCCTGTCTAGGTGTGCAGACAGCAAAGAAAAGTGGGTGAGTTTGAATGGTAAAGATGCCGTTCGCAGGTGTTCCGCGTGAGCGCAGAAAGAATGCGTTAAATGTCTCTGGAGACAAAGGAAAGTGGCGTAGATTTCTTAACATGACATTGCAGTGAACTACAGTGTAAGTTAATGAAATTCACTGAGCTTGTATCTAGTCTGCACTGACTGAGTTTAAAATGCACATTTTAAAGTGAGAATGACTTCAGCCTTATAAAAATAAGGATGTTTAGCTTAGGAGTGCTGAGAATTACTGTGAGATTAGTAAAAGGGACAGATTGCAGATCGCTGCACATATAATCTGAGTTTAGATTCTTCAAAGAGTTTAAAACATAAACGCATTCACAGACGTTTTACAGCGTTAGTTTCTGTAGTAATGCCATGGTATGTTGTGCCCAGTTCAGTCTCACGTGATTAGATATTTTTGCAAATCAGTCTGTCATTCTCACAAAGTTTCTGTGGACATTTGGAGGGAAATTCAGAGTGGGAATTGCATCCAGGAAACTGATGCAAATATGCCAGAAATGTTTTATATATTGGACAATCTTTGTTCAACAAAATTATTTATTCAGTTAAAAGATTTGTTCTTGTGAACTTGCTTGAATGTGATAACTTTATTATAAAGGTTTATTTTATCTTATCTTATCTTATGTTATCTTATCTTATAGTATGCTATATCTGATAAAATTGCGCTTCATAGTTTTTCTCATTGCTGAAAGTATGTCATTAACATAACCCAAGTATAAAAATGAACCGGTTTCAGTAATATAAAGTTTCAGTACTGTCTTACCTCAGTCCATCAACCAGGTCTTTTCTTTGATGACAATCTCTTCTGAGATGTTTCTTAGAGCAAACTGATGCGAGACCTTTTTTCTGCTGTGACCTCTCAGTAAAATAGCCCAAGCTGTCAGATTCACGGGGAAGCTTTCAGATTTAAAATCCCTGATTGGTCGGCTGATATCTAACAACCGAAGTCATCGACACTTTTTGTTCAAAATTTAAATGGGCCGGCTGGAAATTTGCAGCACACCTCCAGCACCATCAGTGCCTTTGACTATTAATGCGCTTTTGAGTATAAATCAGTTCTCTTATGACTTTCATTATGACTGCGTTTCAAGTGGGTACATAGAAAAGGGGAAGCTCATGATAAAGTGGTAGAGTAAGTGAATATCACTTAAATGAGGGAAAGTAAAGAGAGACTGGAAGACAGACAGCATGAGCGAGCTCGAGAGAGAGAAAGAGAGACAGAGAGCAAGGTAAATTATAAGTGCGGTGTTCGGTATTCAGTATGATGTCGGGCCGATAGTGTCAGTGTGATTTATGAAAAGGAAAATATGATAATCTGACTGAAACAGAGAGGAACACTGGGTGAGACAGAGGTTTCATTCCTCATCATCTATCATCACTCATAGTTCAGAATGCCTGTCAGATATATGGCCTCCATTTAAGCCTTTAAGGGACCATAACCCAAACAGATAAATTGACAAGTGATGACACACTTACTACTTGTTTAAGCATCTCTGTGCTGCCACTGACAAAAATCATCATGCTTCACCAAACAAGAACTATAAAAGGATGTCAACATCATTCTCAAATGGATGATTCAATGTTGTTCTGACCTATACGATGCAAATATTTATGCTCCCTGAAAATGAGTCATGCAAGAATGGCACTGAGGTCTCTAAGCTTTATTTTTGAAAACTACACAATGCATTGCGGCAGCCAGCCACTCCCAAATATATGTAGTGAACATCTCACCTATAAGGAGTTAACAGGTCATCCACTAAGTCCATAAAGTAAAAGAAACTGTCATTCTGCAGGTGTTTTTGAAATATGAAAGATCTGCCCACCAACATCTCAAACATTGCTTGAAAAAGTAATCCCTAAGATCAGCAATTGAATTGCTCTTGCCTCCTAGCTGGTCTATTTTTTTTTTAGCTTATATTCCATGCTAATATAAGATCATCATTGGATGACCACTTTTCGAAGGCTGTTAAAAAGATGTTCTACCCTAGAAGACGCACAAGGAAACACGCACATGCCCAAGCGTGCATAGCGCATGCTCAGTCATACTTTCACTCATTAAATCACTCAGTTGCTGTTCTCCTTAAAACTGTAAATACACTGAAAGAAATGACCCTGGGGTATAGTAATATATATTCCTTGAAAAATAGTAATGTTTACACTGTTATATTAA
>JBBPCZ010129065.1:0-23566 GCA_037974445.1 Brycinus macrolepidotus | reverse complement strand
ACTGCAAAAATGTTCAGTTTCTCAGGTTTTATCTTTTATAGGTGCACGTATTGAACTGAACAGCTTTGCCTTAGTTTTTAAGAACTGCTGACAGTATTCCTCCTGATTTCCAAAGAAAATCAGGAGGAATGATTTGGAAATCAGGGGGGTAGCTTGGAGTGAGATATTGGGGAGGGGTGGCCGATGCCGGGAGCGGTGAGCGGCGACATTTTGGCTTAATCGTGTTGATATTACAACACTTTTTATGCACATTCCCCCATTTTAAAGCACCGGAATGTTTGTGACATTTGGTTTGATGGCTGTTTGTGACTTCTCGGGTGTGTTGGAATTTGTTAGTGGAGGCGTGACGTACCTAGGCTTGCTTCCAAGATTTGAAATACTTTTGTAGTTTCCACTGTTCAACAAGAGGATCAGAGTTGTGCCAGTCAAAGAAGCCATTGTGAGGCTGAATGAAAGAGGGAACCAAAATGTATGCATGTCCTTAAAAGTCTGCAATGTGCACTTTGATCACATCTGAACTGTTTGTTTTCATATTTTAAACTGTGGAGCAGAGGACCATTCAAGGAAACATGTAAGACTTCGTCCTAAACATTATGGAGATAAAAGCACTGGCTACAAATACTGAGACACTGTATGTATGAAATCAGTTTTATATGGTCTTAATTTTATTTTTCAAAAAGAACTTTGGACATAGGCACTTTAATTATATTGAATAACAAAAACAAAATGTCTGAATACATCTTGCTCAACACTAACTGATTTCGCTGTTCCTTTGCCAACTAAATGATGCCTGCTTCCAAACGTTTTACGATTTTTTACCGTGATATCAGTGCATTATAAGTCATAATAATAGATTCAGAATTACCCCACAGCCCATAAACTGTCTGGAACTTTCTTGCACTTATTGTAGTAAAATAATGTGTCACATTCAAGGTTTGGTACCATGCCCTATACCAAAAAAATGTATTTGTCACACTATGAAACAAATCTGGAACAAATTCAGTATGTACAAATACACTCTGACTCATTTTCATGGAAAATACTGTCAGAGAAATAGCATTAGTCAACAGAAGGACTGGTCATTTTCTGTTGATTGTGGTTTACAGTTGGGTCACTTAGGTCACTTTATGTTTCTCTGAGGATGTCATTGATATCACCAACTCTTGAACACTGGCCTTTTGTTTTGAACACTGGCCACTGGCCATCAAGAAACCATATTCCTGATGAATCGGATTTTAATGCAGTGGAATGTGAATGCTGAATAAATCGTTCTAATCGTTTTTAAAAGCGCTTTTCATGCAGCGCCATGCGGCTTTTTTGGTCCATTCTTTTTTTGGGGGGAAGGGTGGAGGGGATACAAGTCCTTCCCAGTTTTAGTCATGTCCAATACCATACACTTGCTAGGACTCGCCCAGTCACACAGCTCCACCAAGACTGGGCGGATGAAGGCTAGCACATGCTTCCTCTGAGTCTTGTGGAGTGCCACCCTATCCTGAACTGTTGCTAACACAGTGTCATAAGACAGCTTGCAGGAGAACAATGACTGCCAATTTGGCTATCATCCTACATACACTGGCGCTAGCTGATGTAGCGCTTAGAGAGTAGGGCCAGTTTTGCTCTCTTGAACTCTTGGATTTGGATGATTGTGGCATCACTGAAGATCGAACTCATGAACTCAAGTGACGATTTCCTTAAGTATCATGATATTGTATTTTTGTTATCATCCACCTTTAGTCCTTGGTATTATTAAAAATTTCTGGTGGCAGTATTAATAAGTTTTGTTAATAAGTGGTAAAGAGTCGGGTGCCCTGCAGTTTGTGACTACAAAAAGCAAAGGGCTGAGGGTCTTATCAGTGCAGCTTTTGAGATTTTGAGAGAGTATTTTGTTGCTTTCTTATGTTGTGAGCAAGCAGGTAGTTTGTCACTTTGAGGGAAAGAAACCGGTGTGAATCGTTCCCAAAAGAACCTTAAAACAGGAGTACAAAATCCTTTTCGCTTTGCAGTGACATGTCTCCCATTAACCTAAGATTAAAAATGGAGTTGTTGATTTTGAAGTTAGTTATTTTGGTATAAATACAGGCCCTTCTTTCAAAGCTCACTTTAAAATCCCAGCTAAGACTATGTTCACACTGCAGGGCAGCTAGAGCATGAAGAAAAAAAGCATGACATTAGTCTAGGATGACCTGGTCAACAGATAACATTAGCTAAAAGGCCGACATGCTCAGAAAAAGGCTTTAAGTTCAAATCATTTCCAAACCAGTCACTGTACAACTACAGCTTCCAGAGTAAAAGGGTTACGTAAATGTCTGTTAAAGCGTTAAATCT
This sequence comes from Brycinus macrolepidotus, assembly GCA_037974445.1. Lineage (NCBI taxonomy): Eukaryota > Metazoa > Chordata > Actinopteri > Characiformes > Alestidae > Brycinus > Brycinus macrolepidotus. The sequence goes on along the minus strand of JBBPCZ010129065.1, from coordinate 21,241 downwards.
CCTTGTTTAAGCTGTAATATGTGATGCAATCCTGATATCGAGTTGCTGTCCCTGAATGATGAACAAACATGAAATCCGATCTGACTGTCCAGAGATCTACCTTGCACTTACAAAGGGGCTTAAATCAGGCAGGGAGACCTTTTTGCTGTTCAGACGGCAGAAAATCTGTCATGTTGAAATAAGATATGTGGAAGAATTGAATTGTATCTGCCTGTGTAATCAAGGCCAGTGTGACATTTGCATTCATTCTTATTCATTATTCAGTGTGTAATTTTGGACATGTTTTCTCATTTCAGACCTGGACCACACAGCAGATGTGCAGTGAGTAAACAAGAACTGTTTCAGTATTTTATGAACATGGCAAGAGTGGTTTTCTTCTTTCTTTTCTTGGCCTTAACCTCAGTCTTTGCCCTGCTGTTAGAGGACGTGTCTAACATCAAACCAGTCTCTGAAATCCACTGGTTGACTTTACATGGATTTTTACACGGAACAAACCACACTTACTCATTTTGGTTGTAGTGTATTGTGATTATTGTGTATGTCGGAAATTGTGGTAGCATTTTTGTGGTACAACTAATTTTAGCTTTCAGTTTTGCATGTTTAAATTAATTTTGTAGTATAGTATTAAGTCCGGGTTTCTGTCCAGGCTACACTCATGGGGGGACTCCCTGGAGGAGGCGTTTGAGCAGTGTGCCATGGCAATGTTTGGCTACATGACTGACACAGAGACTGTCGAACCCATCGATACTATAGAAGTTGAATCAGAAGGTAAGAGGGAGAGTATGACTTCGTTATCCACGTCTGTCTTTTGGAGACATTAGCGTGAGGTCATTATGTTTAAAATCAGGAGATATCTGTACTGTGAATGGGGGTATAAAATTCCCGACTGCTGCTAGAAGGACATTAGTAAAACAGATTAATAAAGAATGGTGCCAGCATCCAATAAGGGAAATATGGATGCCATTTTCTGTTGAACTGCATAATAAGTCCTGTCACTTCCTATGCCCAGGGGAAGATCTGGAATCGCTTCTCTTCCATTTCTTAGATGACTGGCTATTCAAGTTCAGTGCAGATGCCTTCTTCATACCCAGGGTATCACACACACTTTACTCATTTGTACACATGTGAAAACCCTCCAGTCAGTTGAATCAGTGGATAGAATCTGAAATGACTAGGAATTGTTTATTATCCTGTAATGCTGAAAGTGATGTTCAGGACAGAAAGGTTCTACACATTCATTTACTGCTTTAATTCATTTACTTTGCCTTAATTTTACTTTTACTCTGAAATCCCTCTATGTCTATGCATCTGTACAGTTGATATTGTTTTTATGTTCATAATATCTTTTCTATAGGAGGTGAAAGTTCTTCACTTAGATCGGATGCGCTTCAGAATTCGCTCTATTGGGTAAGTTTAGCAACTTTGTTATTAATTTGCACAGCTCTGAACCGTCCTTGGTGGGATGAGAGAACAGTTGACTTTGTCACTGCCATGTCCTCATGGATTAAAGTTTTCCGTCAGCTGAGGGCACTAAAGGTTAATAATGAGATTGATGCAGATCCGAAGGAAAAGAAACGGGGGACGGGCGGGGGTGCTAAACAAGCTTCGGCAGACAAAGTTCTGGAAAGGCTGTCTTTTTTTTTCGTTTAATTATGATTTAATAATTCTTCCTAAAAATACAAATAAACATTATGGTTTCGGCAGTTTGCTTAAACATTGATGGCTGCGGAGTAGCCTACAGGCTGCAGGCTAATTCCCGACGCTTGTTTAAGATGCCAAACTTCATAGTAAGGAGAAAATAATTCCCCAGGATTTAGTGCCAGATCAGTCTCAAAGTCTTTTAATGTCCCAAAACGAAGACGAGATCTGCAAAAGGGTGAATGGCACGGGCTTCTTGTTGCCTGGCATATCCAATAATAATAATAATAATAATAATAATAGGGCATAATAATAGGCTAGTAGTAGTATATTTTACATTTTCAAAAAAGATCAGAATAGAACGTATTTATGATTGGAAGTCAGTGGTGTGTCATGAAGTGTCTCATTCGCTAATAGTAGCTGAAAAAAAAGGTCGGAAAACAGTTTAGAAAACCCATTGCTTAAATAGATAAAGAAGCCTAAACTCCGAAGCTCAAGATTCAGGACAGTGGCTCCTGAGTCGCCAGTGCTGCGAGAGCTTATGCGCCGTTAAAAATAAATAAATAACAGCAGTTTTGGTGTCCGTTTTCTTGCTGTTAACAGAGGAATGGCAATGGGAAGCGGGTATGGGCCCGTGACACGGAGCATTTGGTTAAAAAAAGAATCCATCGGATGATTTATTTTTTTTTTTTTTGCTTTAATCCATGTGTCCTCTCTCCAGTGGGGCTCCAGGGGAATACTGTGAACACTCTGTTTAGGTGCCCTTCTGATGTCAAGGAGACTGTAGTTTATCTTCAGATCTCCCATGTATTAAGGCTTCCCATCATTCACGTCCTTTGCAGCCTAATTTCTTCTCGGACATTGAGTAACATGAAAACAACACTGCACTGTCCCTTAAGAACAGTAGTCAAGATGCCTTACTCTTATTTTGTGAATATTTCTGGGGAGAATGATGCATCCTTTAATATTGACATTGACCTTATTATAGTCTAAATTCTGGCTTGTGTGACAAATATCAAAAGTAGATGTCAGTGTCATGCTGACTGAACTAAAAATGGGTTTTTTCCACACATTTTATACACTGAGAGCCAGATACAGTCATGGAAGTACACACAGTCCCATTCAAAGATGTAGAGTCCCTTTTCATATTACTATTTACTGTATATACATTAATAACTGATACAATGTTGATTTAAATATTTCAAGCATTTTGACAAACAATATGGTATGGATAGTCATTTTACCATAGGTCTTTGCAGTCATTTAAATATCATCTACTCAGTTTATCGTTCTTGACATTTAATATTTCCTCTTTTGGCGTCCTACTGATGTAATAAAACCGGAAATATACAGATACATGTATTTGTGTAATTTTGTACATTAATCTGCCATCACACTGATCATATATTTAGTTGATTCCTAACTGAATACTGTAAATGGTAAAGGGGGCATTTGGCTGACGCCCTTATCCAGAGCGACTTACAATCATTAGTTACAGGGACAGTCCCCGTGGAGCAACTGAGGGTTAAGTGTCTTGCTCAGGAACACAATGGTAGAAAGTGGGGGTTTGAACCTGCGACCTTTGTGGTCATCGGGTTCACAGGCAAGTGTTTTACCCACTAGGCCACTACCACCCCTTTTCAATGTAGCACCTTTTAACACAGAAATCTTTTTAAATTCACTTTAATAGTAAATTAACAGTTTTATCCACTGTGATCTAATTCCTGCTCTCTATGGGACTTGGAGTGTACAAAATATATTTGTAAGGGCTCCTTCAGTACAGATTTCTGTTTCTGAACATGCCATTACATTCTGAACAGCAAAAGGGTAAGTGGGAAGAGTCGGGACTGCAGTGTGTGTGTATGTTCGCTTGTGTGTGACAGTTGGTTCTCAAAAGAAGAAAAGTGCATTTGGCAGGGATGGATCAGTTTATCGAAACTCTGAGTAATGGTGTCATTTGAGAGCCCTCACTTTTCCCCCAGTCACTGTCAGCTTTAAGTTTAGTGTCACTGGAGTCTTTCTTGTTATCAGGATTGAACATGGAGAGACCATTTTCCAGCCAATCGAGTATAATCACAAAGAAGCAGAATGACGGTTCTCACGCTGTTATATTGAAGTAGTGGATCTAGTATTCTATCATCACTTGTTAGTATTGATCATTATAAATAGGAGTAGAGTCGGGGCATTGTGGCCCGATGCTGATATCCAGGTTTTTTTTTTTTTGTTTTTTTTTTATCCACAGATCCGATGTTTGTACTAATGCCGACACATAAACGTTCTACGAAAATTTAGAAGTTTTACTAGTGTGTGGAATTGATCTTTCACAAAATAGGCACTGAAAAAACACTGTTTTGGTGCATTTTTTTTTTTTTTTTTGCAGTTTCTCTACAGTTTAGAGGCATTTTTTTCTTTACTCTTTACTCTTCAGATAGAAAAGGTTGCTGACCCCTGGTCTAGAATAAAATTACAATAACTAGGTAGCAGTGCACAGAATGAGAAGTACATTACTTTATGCACACTTATGTACCCATGAAACTATACACTAGACTAGAGTGAATTAATTATTTTGTCCCTGATGCTGCTTTTTGTCACATTTTTGTCTGTAGTCCTTGTTTCCCATTTGAACACTATTCCCTCTATCATTGCAGTTGTTCTCTTACAGTGATCCAAGTTTGGCAGAGAAGTGTGGGCTTTAGATCAGTTATTTTTAAGCAGTCCAAAATGTCTTAGGCAGGTAAATGCAATTCTTTTGATTAAGGCATTGCCATTCCCAGCTAAGTATTCCATCATATTACACATACTAAGCTCCCTCGGTTAGACAAAGTTTCAGTTTCTCTTTTTGAAAACTTACTGGAAACTCACTGACAGCATGATGACAGGAAATGAACGTAATATTTGGGTTACTCCACCTACTGTGCTGTATCCCTCAACAAGTTTTTCCTGGACTTTGGTTACATGGATAAGCATTGTGGACAAAATGTATTACTAATCGTGCGCTGAAATCATACCTTTTCTGTTGCCAATCGAGGAAAATCCAAAAGAAGCACAATCACGGTTCTCACACTGTTATTTTAAAGTGTTGGATATTCCAGGGTTCCCACGACTCGTTAAAAGGTCTTAGAGTAAAATCTGGGAAATTAAGGCCATAAATTATCTTAAAGGTACTGTAGATTTGCTGTAGGTATTACATTTACAGATGATGCTTGTAAGGCTTATAGGAAAATGCTACATTGATGTTATACTGACATCTGGCTGTGTATCATACTTTCGCTGTTCTCAGTTGCATTGCTGGTACACAGAGATGAGCCTAGATAAGATAAACCTTTATTAGTCTCACAAGTGGGAAATTTGCATTGTTATGGCAGAAAGTGGACAGTACGAAGGTAAGAGCAGCATAAACAATAGAATAAAAGCTATACAATACAACAATATAGTATAAAAAGTACACTATACAAATAATACAGAAATATAAATACAGACGTGTGTATGCAAATATATGTATATATAAACCTATATAAGTTTATGTATCTTTGTACACATTGGATATATGTATATTTGTACATAGTGGAGATATATATATATATATATATATATATATATGAACACTGTTGATATATTTACAGGTACACACTGTTCCACTGAGTGTCCTGAGTTGTTTGGTAGCAGCAGACATTGACAGAAACAGTAATAATGCACCAGAAAAACTGCCCATTGCACACAGTAATATTTCACCCCAAAAATTGCACATGCTGCACCAGAAATATTGCGCACAAGAGAAAAATACTGCACACAAGAGAAACTTCCACTTATCATTCCATGGTGTTTGGATGTGTGTGTGTGTGTTTGTGTGTGTGTGTGGTCAACTGCGAGGTGTTGGTTGTAGAGTCTGACAGCAGCTGGAAGGAAAGACCTGCGGAATCTCTCCTTCCCACACCGTGGGTGCAGCAGCCTGTCACTGAAGGAGCTACTCAGTGCTGTCAGAGTCTCCTGCATGGGGTGGGAGATATTGTCCAACAGGGATGATAGCTTAGCCACCATTCTCCTGTCACCTCACAACCTCCAGAGGGCATCCTAGAACATGGGGAGGAACATGGGGAGGTTTAATGGAGGAAGAAAAGTTTCAGGGGTAGTTGGCAGCGGCAGGAAAAGAGGCAAGGTGCAGTTTATGCTGAAAGACGTTCACATTAGGGACTATAAGGGTGAAAGCCTTTGAATCCCACATTAAATCTCAAAAGCACAGCAGCACACAGCAGCAGGTCCTGGGGCTGTGTTGATGCTTGCATTGTTGCACGTAGCAATTCCGACTCCCTCGCAATTTCTCAGCAGTTGGCTTTTAGCAGTTCTGTGTCGCCGCCTGAGACGTAAAGGGCTGAGGTGCTGTGGGTTCTCCATACAGTGAGCAGGCACCATTAATTTAAATCAAACGAAGACATCTTTGCCGCTATGTTCCCTGATTCGGAATATGCAAAGTCATTTACCTGTTATGAAAATAAAACTCTCTATGTCCGTGTTATCATGTTGGATCTTTTCTGTGTAATAAGGCTGTGTTCGATATTGGCTACTAACGTGCTATTTATAATGTGTACATCATCTAATTGAGGTTATGTGTGTAAGCAAGAAAAAATAACAGCAATAATAATAACTGTGAACATTATAATTAATTTATAAATGGGTCTTGTTTAAATGTATGTTTTTGATCTCTTTTTTCTTTCCACATATCTTTAGGAGAATTCTGGGTCATGTTACAAAAAAGGGGAGGGGCTGCTAAATGACTTTGTTCTGTTGACCCTCTATTCATTGGTTGCTCTCATTAAGAATCATGTGATCAACTCCGTTATGTTGTTTTTCAAAACAAAATCATGTATATATTTTTGGGACAGGACTAGTTAATATGCTTGAACTGCTCTGATTGGTTAATAGTTTAAAATGACAAGTTGAGCTTTGTTTTCCAAAGTAGGAGTGAATAAATTGTCATTTTTCTATCAAATAAATTGTTTTGACAGTCCAGGGGTCTTAAATCATATCTGTTGAGGTCTTAAAAATGTATTTAAAAGCACTGAATTTGACTTTTAAAATGGTGCAAGAACCCTGTATTGTATCATCACTTGTATATTGACCATTATAAATAGGAGTACAGTTGGGGAATTGTAGGCCGATGCCGATATCCAGGGTTTTTTATGTATTTATCTGCCAAAGTCTGTACCAACGCAGACACACAAACATGTTCTATAGAAATATAGAAGATTCACTTGAGTGCAGAACTTCTCTCATAAAGTAGGCACTGTAGATATGTGTTTTGTTCTTTTCTATTTTTAGTAATTTTACTACAGTTTTTTAGCTGTTGGCTCACCCTCCCACTTACTAGTCTGTCAGGCACAACTAAAGAGGTTTGACTTTTAGGTTACTGTATCATGGTTCCAAACAAAATTGTCCTAATGTGCTTTTGAATAGCTAGTATAAAACCTGTATTTATCTGTTCATATATTTTTAGAGATATTGATAAAAGCAACAACTTTGGTCTATTTTGTATTGATGTGTTTTTTAAGAAATAAAATACGCAGGTGTTTCTGAGCTGAGGTGTTTGGTTAGCTATATTTGAACGCATCGAAATACGTAGGTCGGTCAGCGGGAGGAAAGGGAAATTTTGACTTACACTCATCCAGCTGAGACATTCTCAGTGGAGTTTAATGGCTCAGAACCTCAGCCTTTAGTCAGAGAGAATAATTTCTCACTAAGGATAAATATTATGTCTGCTTTGCAGTGAGCACTTGCATTACTGGATCCCTCACCTCATTCCTGTATGAAAAATGGTTATCCACAAAGTATTGTAGTCGTCTTTTACAACCCCCTAAAACACTTTAATGTATAATTGCTATTAGGCCCACTACTATTCAGCCTTTATGACTTTACTCAACTTTGATGCAATTTATTAGTTGTTTTGTTGCGGATTACAGATGTTTTGTAATAGCCTACATTTTAGTGACTCATGTTGAGATTTTGCTCAAATAGTTCCAGAAACCAGTAAGTATCAAATTTGTCTGGTAAAATTTATTCTTTCTGGACAGCAGACCAGCAACAGCAAAATCCTGTCTAGGGAGTGTCTCCGTTCTGCTTGTGAAACTTTTCCTCTTTACTTCGTGTCCAATTGTTATTTAGCTCAGAACAATATGCAGAGCTGTGCAAGGTGAAATTAAATATCGCATACATCAATCAAATACTAAAGAAAACGTGTAAGATATAGACTAAACCGTATGCCATGCTGCTTTGCTATTCAAACTGGTCAAAAAAAAAAACAAGGTACAGTATCTGGCTGAATTGGCTTTTTGGCTATCTTTTTTGATTCCAGTCCCCACTTAAAACAGCTGACAAGCCGAGCTTAAAAAGCTTGCCAGACAGAGTAAAAATAGTCACAGGGGGGTGAGTTTAGTGCGTTATCGAATGCTATTGGTGTATCCTATAATGCTGTAGCACACCACTGCTGAAGACTGAAGTGTGCTCATATGACCCCCTTTCACTTCACCCTGGTGCTGGCCCTGACCTAACAGCTCCATACTTTACAGTAAGAGGCAGGAAATTCCAAAGGACATTTAATAACTTTGCCATAAGTCTAAACACACCTAACCCATGTCCAGAATAGGCTGTGGAGTATTTAACTTTTGGTCGTTCAGTAACTCTAAACTGCAGTGAAGACTCTACACTTCTCATAACTTACTAACAGGAACTCATCGATTTCATTAAGTTGTCTTGGAAACCGAATGAGAAACTGTGTGCAGAAACTGTGTTCCATTACACCACTGTTATTCTGCCTGACACTTCTGTTTAGGTTGAAATCTGCCTCACAGACAACAACAACAACATGCACTTCCTGATGTTTATTTGTTTCCTTTTTTGTCAATGCATTTGTCATGCCCACGTATTTTACTGGCATTCTACCATATTTGTTTGTATAGTTCGAACATAAATCTGTGTCTGCCCCGTCATTTCTCAGCTCACACACGCATGCTGTGCCTGTTTGATTTTTGGATCAGTTCTAATGATAATGAGCTTCTTTCTCTTTTCCTTTCTCTTTTGCAGCTGGGGAGAGGAATTCAGCCTGTCAAAACATCCTCAGGTCAGTATCATTTTGCAAAATGATACTCAAAAATAAAGTTTAATAAAGGGTCTTTAGAGTTCTATCCATTCAAGGCTTCTCTGTTTAATTTTTTAAAAAAAAACTTGTGTAGCATCTGACATGCTAAGGGCTGTTGACCTGATGGCCCTATTATCATAATTGCAAAGAAAGCTTCACATATCCAGAGCCAGATGAATAGCTGGAGCCAAGAGCAATTGATTACGGCAGTCTAAAGCAATCAATCTGTAGAATGCAGCTGGAAGTGGGCTAACAGCTACCACCACAAACAAAGGGGGGTGTTAACATCAACACCAGATTCAACACAAGACACTGATTTGAATTAGAAGCATAGACCTACTGATTGATTGCCTATTGTCTACTGACATTTGTTTTATGGTGTAAAAAGCCGATCATGGTCACAGTATTTTAGAGTAACCTTCATAGAGCATGCTGCCAGGACGCTATCTGCACCAAATAAAAGCTTTTCTGTGTGTATGTTGAGTCTATTTTAGACTCAAGGTTTGTTTACTCTAAAATAAGTTGTAAATTCAACTGGAATTAAAAGGAATTCTTCTGTGGCATCACAAGTTTTCTGAACCTTTATTAATGTAGAGATCTTTGTGAGGCTGTTGCACAAACCTGTACCCATGGGAGTATCACACATATCACTGGCTCTATCAAATCCAGTTGGACCCATATAAAAAAAATCTTGTTTTTTATTATTAATAAGGTGTTTTACATAAGCATTGTTAAAGCTGAATTCAGCAGTCAGTTGATTCGAACTGAATGATGTCACAAAAAGTAGTTCATTTAAATACAGCAGCCATAAAATTGCCTGCCTAATATTGTGATTTTGACCCTGTGTGCAGTTCACCACTTTTATGTTTGCCCATTTCTCCCATTTCTAACACATCAACTTTAAGAACTATTTAGAACCGAGGTCATATATCAGATCAGGAACTGTGACTAAAACAGCTTGTTTAATTCCAAGGGTAAAAGAGAGGTTAGAACTGACTTTTTGAGTTATGAGTCATGACTTTTTGCCCACCACTAAAACCACAGTAGTGCATAACAAGTTGTGAAATACTGCCCAATTCATTACAACAGCATTTGCAGCCTTTAATTAGCATTTGGGAGCATGATTCTTCTACATTCAATCGGGGTGGGGTGGGCGGAGTTACATCTGTGGGAAGCTCTGCCCATTTAGTCAGAAAGAGTATTTGTGCTGCCTGGCAGTGGACTCTTTCAATTACAAGGCCTGGCTTATAACTGAAGGTGTTCAGTTGCATTAGGGTCAGGGCTGTGTGCAGGCCACTGGAGTTCCTTCACACCAAACTCATCTAACCATTTCTTTATGGACCTCGCTTTGTGTACAGGGGCACTGTCATCCTGGAACAGGAAAGGTCCTCTCTGAAAATTTGGCCATAAAGCTGAAAAAACATACTTGTCTAATGTGTCTTTAACTTTACACTTCACTGGAACTAAGGGGCCTAACCCAATTCCCAGAAAACAGCCCCAGAACATTACCTCACTTAAAACAAACCTTAAAACAAAACAAATCCTGGGTGATCCTATAGGGAGTGCTCTCCTGGCATCCATTCACTAGGCTCCCAGTATAATTATCACTATAGAGAACACATTTTCACTGATCTAGCAGGGCAGAAGTGTTTTGATTGAATTGACTTGTGGCAAAGGTGGCATCCTATAACCCACTCTGATGTAGTATTGATCCGGGGACATTACATGGCTGTGTTTGATTTTATACACATGTTAGCAATGGATGCGGCTGAAACACCTGAACGCAATAATTAAGAGGGATGTCCCCATACTTCTAGCCATATAGTGTACATATGCCAAAGCTGCGAATAAGGGTGAAACAAATAATGTGTTGTCTTTCTCAGGGCACAGAAGTGAAAGCTATCACCTATTCAGCCATGCAGATCCGCGATGACGAAAAGCCAGAAATCCTTGTCATCATTGACATCTAAGCAAAAGGAGCTCGATCAGAGGTGTATTTGCCGACTGGCTGACTTGATGGAAAGTTATAATTGAGCTTGTAATTATGATGTAAAACTGATTGTTTACTAGAATTTTGTATGTGTTTAATGAAACCCTGAAAATATTTTGTTTCCAGAATACAGTACTATGCAAAACTTATGAGCCACCCCTCATTCCTTGATATTTTGCTTTGAATCACCTTGTTGTTGTAAAAATACTATTTTATGATTGTCAAAAAGTCTTATCTTTGGCATAGTAGATTAAAGAAATGGTAACAAATGTTTTACTGTGACCAGCTGCAAGTGGCCAGATAAAGGTGTTCCAACCACTCAGCATCCAGCGTCACCAGTATACTATTCACCGGCCTGATCATCTGGAATCATCTGCACTGGGTGGTTTAACAAAGGAAAACACAGATCATATATAGGGACTGGACTGAAAATGAGACCCAAAAACTCTGGGAAAACTTTCCCTCAAGACCACATACAAGAATGTCTGGCTCTTTAGAAGCTAAATATGAAGGGTTGGCACAGGACTTTTGCACAGAATTGTATTTCCAGATTCTTACTCTAAACTGCTGCCGGACACGAATTAATACATTAGCATTGACCTATAAAAATACCCACACACATTTCTGTCGGGGGATTTTAGAGGGGCTGTAAAATAGAAATGTACCCTCTATAGACTGCCAGCTTGTAACTCCTGTTTGTCTTATATAAGATAAGATAAGATAATCCTTTATTAGTCCCACAAGTGGGAAATTTGCATCGTCACGGCAGAAAGTGGACAGTACAAGATAAAAGCAGCAAAAAATTAAAAACAATAGAATAAAAATTATACCAACAGTACAGTAAAAAAAAGTACACTATACAAACAATCTAGAAATATAAATATGGATGAGAGAAATATACTGTATGTACACTATATTCTTTATTATTTGGATTTCTGAGACTTATTTATTATTCCTGATTTTCACAATAATGCTTTATTTAACAAACAGTACACAACATTCAACACAAAAGTGCCTTGTGGTAAAAGTCATTTAAAAAGGATTTGCTTATTTTTAGTAATTGAATGGAGTGGAATGTTTTGGCCTATTTTGGGTTCATTTTTCAGGATGGCTTGCGTGAACACCCTTCATTTTAAAATGACTGATGTGAGGTATGTGAATGGACTATTATAAAATATAGCATTTCTCCTGTTGTTGTTTTATTCCATTTGTCACGTCATACCTGTACGACCAGTCTTTTTTGAGGGTTAGATCATAGAGTAACCTGCTGACATTCTGCTGCAGAACTTCCTCACACTTTTTCCCCCTTCCCTAACTGCAAGCCAGTAAAGGAGCCCCCATACCGTCCACCATCTTTCACTTTGTCCCATCTTTTCACTTTGTTGCACAAAGTGGATCACAGACGATGGTGCTGCTGGCATTTTTAACCACATCAGTGTCACTGTTGGACTGAGAATAGTCAATCAACCAAAAATATTCAGCCAGAAACTGACCACTGATGAAGGACTAGAGGATGAGCAATAGAAATAATGCAGCATTAAATAAACTATTATCAGTAACTTAACATCTGCAAGGTGGACCAACCAGTTAGGGGTATCTAACAGAATGGACAGTGAGTGGACACAGTGTTTAATCCACTCTGTGTAGCATTACATTCCACCACCATGTCAGTGTCTCTGGAGTCCTGACCATCAATTTTAGAGGGGTAAAGGGGGGCTAATAAAACAGAGAAGCTAAGCTAAGAGAAACAGATGAACTACAAAGTTCACCTATATGGTCAGTGTAGCTGATAAAATAGACAGTAAAGGGTATGTGAGCCAGATTAAGTGTTTAGTCATTATATATTAAGCCCAATATCGATATGGTATTTGGGAAAACCTTTTAGTTTTCTCAGAGGGGGAACTTGTTTACCTGACTAGTCACATTCATGTGGAAAGTAAACAAATGTCTGAAATGTCTGTCTTGTGTATTAACACTACATATTTGTACATTATTTTACCATTATCATTATTCACCATTTGTACTGTGTTGCGACTACTTCCAGTTAATAGACTGTGTACTCTATTCCTTGGGAGGGATGAAAATAGCATTGATGCCAAGACTTAATCACTCCATCGCGGGTGTTTACGTGGATTGTTACGGTGGGAAACCACTTTTTTAGATTAAATACCAACCTTCTGAACACAGCAAAAGCTATTATGTTGGGGTAGGGGGAAAAAAACGAGTCTCGGATATTAACTGCTACTGGGTAATAACCCTCCTCTGCCGTCCTGCGTTAAATTTAGAGTAAAAGTAATCCAACTATAAACTATGTAAATGTTTCTTTCAAAACCACCACTCTCGCTTTATGACCACACCACTCTTGTTTATGAGTCTGGATTTCTCAATTAAAAAGAAGTCTCACAGGTTCTCTTCTAGAATAAAGAGTGAAATATAGCCCCAAGAGCACAAGCAGTAGGATTTACAAAAAGGATTTTATTTGTATAACACATACATTTTCACAGCTTTAAATCTGGGACGTGTCTTAAGATAAAATTACAAACCAGTAAACGAGGCTAAAAGTTTACAAGTGTGTTAAAATATGTACATTAAAAATCCTCACAAAGTCAGTCTAAAATCAAGAGATACATTTCTGAACAGAAGCTGGATAAAGGAGTTAATCGTAGTCCTGATTATTATTGTTCAAGCCCCCTTAATATAACAAACTGTAAAATGTGTACAGTGGTACAGGACTGGGACCCTCAGCCTTGTTGGTTTTGACAGAATCCACATGTCTATTACATAATCTCTCTACAATCGCCAAGATGGATTGCAAGAATGAATACAACCCTTGGGTCATCTGCAGCTATAAATAAAGTGCCTGATAAATATAGACATTGTATGGGAAAATGTGACACAGGGTGTGACACAGGATGAGGATTTTTCTAGTCTGTAAACTTGGACAGCCCAAGACTATTGTGGCACCACTGTAGTCATGCAGACATGTTTACAACAAAAGGGTTCATTTTCCTTTCAGACAGAACGTCCTTATGTTAATAAGTAATGTCCCATTTAATCCCACACAAGTATGACCACAATTTTAAGTTGGAAGAGTTCTGTCAGTGGCGCTCCACTCGCTGCTGCACAAAGAAGTCACTGAAAAATCATGGAAGTCAAAGCCAAACCACGCTGGCGAAATAATCACACTGCACTCCGTTCACAAAGAATTTCATCTTTTCAATGTCAATCACACACCCTACATGCATGACACTACTGGCGTTTTGCACACGCAACTGTGAAAATGGTGGAAAATTCTGTGACCTTATCTTAAAGCAATGATACTCCATTATTAATGGGCTAAAGTTTGATTTAATATTTCTACCATATGCCACAGGTATCTGTTCAGGGAACCAGATGTTCTTATATTTGATATTTATTTTATGTTTGATTGTTGAGACTAGCTTTCTGTAGCAACACTACAGAAGAAGATCCAGACATTTGAAATAAAACTTTTTTTCTGTATGTCCCTTCTCAGGCTTATTTGCTGAGCCAAATCCCATGGAGATGAAGACTATCCTCTTCATAAGAAGCTGTACCCACCCACAAGAAGCTGAAACTAAACACCAAATTGTGTCCTGGTTTAAATGTCCCTGGTTTTGTGCACTTGTGGTTTCTGGATAGTGTAGAATTAAGTGTGTCCTATTTCCAAAGCATGCAACTAAAAACCTCCCATGTGTGTTTTGTTCACGGAACAAAACAGGAAGTTCCAAAGCGCCCCATAAACTGCTTGTCTCACACACTCGGCAAAACAGCATGTTTTTATAAACGTTTTCTATTAATTCTGAGAGCTCTCATTCTGTTAAGAATTATTCTTCCAGCTAATAAACCCAGACTGAAAAGTAATTTCATTTGACTGTTAAAAAAAACTGTCAAATTGTTAAAATACATAAAACGTAGGCAAGCTTTTTGAAGAAAAGGGTTTTTTGTTTTCTTCTTTTGAAAAATAACTGAATTCTAAGACTGACAAAATGAGGGATTTGGGACAGCCCATATAATAGGTGATCCCCTGAATCATTCACTTGTTTTATTTGATTTGTTTGACATTAAAATGGAATTGGATTGAAACAGAAACTGAAGCATGTGAATCCTCAGACCAAAGCTTTGTTTAGACCCGTATTGTGAACACAACACAAACCAGTACACCTTGGGTACATCTTTGGCTTTCAGTGTGGCAAAAAACAACAAAACAAAAAAAAACGATGATGAAGCCTGAACTCACTTAAAAAACTAGAATCTAGATTCCAGATAGATCAAACCTGAGCAGGTTGAGCTTACAACGTGATACTCTGTCTCTGTTCTGAGAGAAATTGCATCTGTCATGTTATGGGAGAATACTGGTCTTCAGTAAAAGCAGACAAAACATTGGTGCGACACCTTTTTAGGACCATTAAGTAAGAGTGAACCCTGAAAGAGACCAGAGCAACACACATGTGCACGCCATCTGTTTACCTCAGTAACAGTGTGTTCACATGGCAACAAAAATTCCAAGGGAAAGTAGTTTTAGGTAGAGTTATTTTGTAAATTTAATTTTAAACACAGTGCCTCTGCTTAGAAATTCTCACCATTAACATCACGAAGTCGAATGATCCTGAAAATTAAGGAGTCCATACACAATTTAACAGCAGCAGACTTTATTTAGGGAGCACTGTTTGTACAGGTAGCAGCCCTAAGTGATACAGTTCAATAAAAGGAATTTTATTGATAGCTATTAATGATTAAAAGATACTGTGATAGCAAAAATTAAAATAAACAATCCATTAAAATCCAGTAAATCCTAGGAGTGTACAGAATAACTTTGTCCTAAGAAAACACATTTTTGTTTTTTCATCTTCATTTGGTCACACCAGCTGTCCTGTACATTACACAATGTACTTTCATGATGTACAGATCAGTAGTAGAACTTTAAAACGTTCTTACATTAAGCAACATTAGAAAGCTTTTCCATCTGTCTACAAGGCTTTCAAATGGATTAAACATCAGTGCAAACTCCACAGATTCGTACTGTAATGATCTAAAAGCTGCTTCTCCCAAACACTAGCTTAGAGGAATCTTATCTACCTACTGTAATCCTGTTCATTTCTTAGATATTACATACTTTGCCATCAGTACGATAGTTAGCAATGAACTTCCTCATCCTTGTAATAACATGTTAGGACATAAAAATAAACCACAGGTTGACATTTTACAAGAATAATCTGTTTATTGCCCTCTTAAACTCTTACATCTCATAGGCACATCATGTGTTACAAGCTGGGTAACACTGCAGATACATACTCACTGGTCCTCACTTAAAATTGTAGTCTCTCTTTAGGTAAAAGAGACCTTGCTCCAATAGGCCTTCATTCGGATTAAAAAACTCCTAAATACTGGCATGTGTGTAAACATTACTGGTTAGTTTAGTTACTGAGGTAGACAGTAAAAAAGGTTTCAGTCAGTTACAACTTGATCCTGCCAAGATTCAACAATACTGAGCATAAAGCATGTAAATCGAGGATAAAAACAATTTTACAGTGCCAGCAGGAACATTTTCTTAATGTAATTCAGCAGGATACATCATCCGCAAAACTGAAATAATTTGTCTTGCAAATATTTTCCTATCTAGTATAAGGTTAATTTGAACATTAAATGAAAAAGAAAAATCATTGCTGCCTTAATTTCTTTTTTTTTTTTTTTACATGATTAAATAAATGTCAAAGTAAAAAGGAAACATTCTGAAATTGATCAAACTATCAATCATTCTACCTTTAACAAAAGCTAATGCATTTTCATATATCTGCTTTTTCAGCCTGCAGCTGTTTAGCCCCAACCACTCATGTTGAAGGAACTGCTGTTGCCACAATTGAGGGCAGGCAGGGTATCAAGAGGTTGCAAATGGTCGTGTGGAGATGAATCGTGACTGTTGTTGGTAAATAAAACCTCACAGATGTGGTTCTGAAATGGTAATATAAGGAAATTTAGTTGCACTTTAATTGATACTAATTTGACATGGTTTACACTTACCTCTTTCCCTCTCTGTTTTCTTTTTCTCTCTTGTTCCTCTGTTCTTACTGACTGCAATACCTCTCCTAAACCTGACCTAACAGAAAGGATAGTAGACTACCTTTACAGGAAACAAGATATAATGCAGCCTCATCTACCTGTTCATTTCTTAGTTACTTTACATGACACTGCGACATCAGTATGCTAGTTAATAGTGAACTTTTGGTAACACTTTACTGAAGGACATTTATAAGGTTACATAGGTCTACATAAGAGTACATACAGCTACTTAAGTCTTTTATGACACCGACCTATATTATGTCAATAAACCTACAAAAACATATTTAAAGTTCTACTAAGTGGACACTTAGGTCTACATAGGTTAATGCCAGCTGTTATGAAAGGCTTATGAAGATGTTATGGAGCTTTAGAAACACTACCCTACCCAGACCAAATTGCTAATCCAAATAATAGCATGTTATGGCAATCTTTTGATTGCTAATGTAGCCAACTACAATAGCCTGTGGACTAAACTGAGCACCACTGTAGCTGAACTACAGCATGCTCACTTAGCTAGCAATATTATGAGCGGTCTAAATAAGTAAAAAGATCAAGGGGTTTACATTTTACAAGAAAAATCAGTTAACTGCCCATGTAAACATTTATTTCATATGTATGTCGTATGTTACACACTGGGTAACGCAGCAACTCTTTCAAAGCGAAAAATAGTGAGCAGGTAGGATTGTGGGCACAATCGTGCCACTGCTGTTTGGTAGTGTTGGGAAGCTTTTCTGCACAACAGGCATTATAAGGGCATCACGTGTTCACACTGAATGACGCACTGAATCTCAAACGGTCAGGACCGTTGCAGCCAGGGACAGATTTATTATCTGGTATGGGGATTTCCAAGTAGGAAATCCCTTCCAAGTGAAAGTGCTCCCACCCCAACAAGTCCCATCATCTCTGATCTTCTACTACAAATACAGACACAACTGGCTAATGTCCAGGCAGCCTAGTCTTCTTCTTCCAGATTCACGCGGTGACTAAAGGTCATTGAGCTCATTTCCTCTTGTGCCAGTACAACCAGGTGAACACGATTACAACAATGATGAGTAGAACACAAAGTACTGCAAGTGTAACAAGCGTTCCATGAGTAGAATCATCTAAAATGAGGGGGGAAAAAAGGAGAGGAAAAAATTATTTTTTTCCATGAGTAATAATCAAAGAGCTTAGCAAATATTTTAGTTTCATTCAATGATGTCCAGTGATGTCATTAACTTTGAGAACTTTCACTTACACAAAGACTCTCTTGTCATTAAATGTGCAATAATGGGAAATTTCAGTTGTTTAGCCCATCACTAACTAGCCATAGCATTAAAACCATACTGTGTAGATCCCCCTCATACTGCCAAAACAGCTCTAACCAAATGAGCCATGGACTCCACAAGACCTCTGAAGGTGTGCTGTGGTGTCTGGCACCAAAACATTTGTCCAGTATATCCCACAGATGCTCAATCAGACATGGAGGCCAATTAACACTTTTAACTCTTTATGTTCTTTAAACCATTCCAGAACATTTGTGTAGTGTTTGCGGGGCACATTACCCTGCTGAGTGGCCTCTGACAAGGCCAGGAAATACCACTGCCATGAAAGAGTGTCTGGAAAAATATTTACGTAGGTGGTACTTGTCAAAGCAACATCCACATGAATGCCAGGACCATTCCCACAGTGCATTCCTGGTTCTATCTATTTCCCAGGTAAGCGGCTCAGCCAGCCACTTAATTTAAAAGAAAACCAGACCAGACCACCTTCTTCCGTTGTTCTATGGTCCAGTTCTGATGCTCACATGCCCACTGTAGGCACTTTAGGTGCACCTTATGCACCAAGCTGTTATGAACTGTGTTTCTACACCTTTCTTTAACATAGCCAGCATTAACTTTTTCAGCAGTTTGTGCTACAGCAGCTCTTCTGTAGTATCAGATCAGTAAGCCTTGGGCACATCAATGTGTCACCACTTCACTGGTTATCCGCCCTTGGACCACTTTGGGTAGGTACAAACCACCGCATACTGGAAACACCCTACAAGACCCCTTCAAGACCTCCAGCTGTCTAGCCCCCATAATTTGGTCCAAGTCAAAGTTGCTCAGATCCTTACCCTTTCCCATTTTTTCTTGCTTCAAACACACCAAGAACTTGTTGGGTAAAGTATCTCACCCCTTGACACAGTAACAAGATGATCAATGTTGTTCCGTTCATCTGTCAGTGGTGTTTATGCTTTGGATGATTGTTGTATACACTAACTATGCAAGTCGTATTAGGCCTCTCAAATTACACAAGCGCCCTGCCAACATTTGTGTCAAAGCAGATGTCATTGTTTTGATGAGAGGGTGAGGTGCACCTATCCTTCCAGTCACAGAAAGGGGGAAAACATTGATAAAACAAAACCTCCCCACTAACCTATAATAATTCCTTGTACTAGACTGTAGTCATAACCCCTAACATATTTTATTAGAAGACCTTGAAAGCAGGTGCTTGAGCATGTGAATTTATCTGCAAAAGGCAGGATGTCATGAGATTGCCATTGTGGTTCATAACAAGGCTAAATAAAGCCAGGCCAGACAGTAAATCCACCATGTCCTTCAGTACACAATACCCTACTTTGTGGAAAATCAGTTCACTGCCTAAACAAAATCGTCTTAACATTGCTAAATAGATGTAAAAGCAACACTACAAAAAAAAAAGTTGCCTTTACTATGATATTATATATTATATATAATCTCTCTTGATTTGGATGTATGGTTTTAGGAAAACCTTTAATAGGTATATAAATTGGACTTCCACTTTATATTTAAAAACTTTCTTCACGCCCACAAAAACAGTTACCACATACTGAAAGGTACTTTAGGGAACCAAAGGAGGTTCTTCTAGGCTTTGCTCCAAAGAACTCTCCAGAGAGTTCATTAGCACCCAATTAGCACTTTGCACATGTGCTTCCAGCCACTTCAGCAATTCTAGATGGAGTGTTATTAATACTAGAGGTGGTGTGACTAATTGAGGGTAAATTCAAGAGTATGGCATTTCTTTTGCAGTCAACTTTTTTGAGCTGAACTACAGCCTTTAATTTCCTGCCCTTACCCTCTCTAATTTCCTCCCACTTATTTGCCCATCCATTCCACATCCATGCCACAAAGGTTTAAATATAGAGTGGATTTCTGTATGTGCTTCAACAAATATTTTTAACACTGTAACTATGATCATAAAACAGCAAAGCACAAATTAGTAGTTACATTTACACTCAGAATGCAGCAAGGCACATACAGCTAGTGTCTTTAAACTATGTCTATGTTATTAAAACGTTAGGTCAAGCAGTGCAGTGCATTTGTGTCAAATTTACGGTTGTCAAACTGAAACATTCCACATGTGACATATCTAAGCCATCAGTGGAATGAATGGACTCCTCCCAAAGAGACCTGCATTACTGTCTTAGCTTTATCAAGATGATCTCAGTGTAAGACTCCATTCATTGACTATTTTTCTTCAGCATGGACACCGCTAGTACTTTAACATACATCTGCATGGGTGAAACTTTCATATATTCTAAAAAAAAAAATTTTTGATGTGTAAAAGCTGACCATTCAGTCATTCCACTAGTGTCCAACGTCAGTGTCTGACCTCACAAATGCTGTTGTTACTGTATCTGTACAAAATCCACAGGTACACTTCAAAATCTTGTTAAAAGTTTTCCTGGAAGAGTGGAGACCTTTATTAGTCACAAAGTTGGCTTTTGGAATAGGATGTCCAACAATCAAATACAGTATAGTATTCAGTTAACGTGTAGATTTAAGTCCAAAAAGTTGCTAAGTTGTTATGCTTGGGAGACATCATATCTTGAAAAGTAGAAAGGGAGCAGCGGGAAAACTGTCTATTTTCACTATTCCATTGTTTAAGCAGAGTGACGGAACAATGAAGGCAATGTATTGGCACCATGCAATTATTCCACATATAGGCAAGAACTTGTAAGAACAACATACCAGTTGAGGCATGTTATATTGTGTAGTTCACAATGACACAAATCTCCTTATTGAAAGTTGGAATTTTGCTTCAGGGGCTGATGTTGGAGATATGAGAACAAAAACGAAATGCTTCTAGCATTACATAATGTGTAATACATCCCCACTAGGAAGTTGAACCCCCCAGAAAAAAATCCCAGAAAACAATATATTTGTATTATGACATTTTATTACATTTGTACACTCATGTCTGTCATACCCCTCGGCTCTGCCCTTTCTAGCTTGGCTGCTATAGCGAGGTATGTCAGAGTCTCAACTGGCACTCTTTACAGTTATAAATTTTATCTTGTAAACTTAAGCAGAACTAACTCTGTTTTCTCCAGTGGTGGAGGAAGTACTGAAGCTTAGTACTTAAGTAAAAGTACAAATATCCTGCAAAATATGTACTCAAGTAAA
>JBBPCZ010129057.1:0-23572 GCA_037974445.1 Brycinus macrolepidotus | reverse complement strand
CTCGTGCCCGTAGACCCCGGGATAGGCTCCGGGTACCCGTGACCCTAGTAAGGATTAAGCGGTTACAGAAAATGAATAACAACCACTGGGACGTAATTAGGCTTGGTATTTAACGCTGAACCAGCAAGACCATGTTGCTGTTAAACCACTAAGACCACCAGTAACCATGCTGGTCAACAGCTAAACCAGTAAGACCCTGCTGGTCTACAGCTAAACCAGTAAGACCCTGCTGGTCAACAGCTAAACCAGTAGGAACATGCTGGCCAAAAGCAAAACCAGTAAGACCATGCAGGTCAATAACAAAACCAGTAAGACCATACTGGCCAACAGCTAAACCAGTAAGACCACCAGTAAGAACATGCTAGCCATCAGCTAAACCAGTAAGACCATACTGGTCAACAGTTAAACCAGCAAGACCATGCAGGTCAACAGCTAAACCCAATTATGATTGGTATTTAAGGGGTTAATGTATTGATGTAGTAACTCTCTGAATGAAAAAACGCTTTAACATATCACACACACACACACACACAGACACACACTCTAACGACAGCGCTCTCACGCTCTTTGAAGTGTCTGCAGTGGTGCATTATGTTAATCACACTCTCAGAGCTAAAATAACTCTGACCACACCTGAAGCCCTCAAAGATTTCCTGAAGCACCAGAAGTTCCTCATCCTCTTCTGCTTACATATTTTAAAGGAAAATAATGAGACACTTTAAGGGTCTTTAAAGGAACTGTTTGGTAAAAAATCCAAAGTCTGCAGTTTTCCACTTATCCCAGATGTGGTCAATCAGTCAAGACATGCCCGGAGTCCAGATTTTGCTTGTTTCCTTTAAAACTGGAGCTATGAGGCTAATGTCGCAACACCAGATGTCAATAGTCAACCAAATCTTTTACTGTGAACACCTCCCCAAAACTTCTCTGGAGTTACTCAAACTACATCCAGCTTTCTATTATGGTGGATTAGACCCATTTACGTGGTGTAGAACACAGTATGACTTACTGTGAGCTCTAAAAATGAACTGAACTAAATTTCAGCCTAAACTAAGCTTCATTTCAGACGACACCAGGGCTGGAGAGGGCTGATCTTGGATCAGATTCCTTCATATTTATGACAATCCTTCATATTTATGCTGATTTAGAGTCATGAAAACTCTAAATCAGCAATCCTGCTCCTGATGCAGTTTGTGAAAACAGACCCCGTTATGTAAAAAGGCGCCAGAGTGTTCAGCTCCACGCTGAAGTCCAGTTCATTTTTACAGCTCACAGTAAGTCATACCCTTGTCCTAAACCACGTCCACAAGTCTGATCCATGAAGCACTGGATGCTGTTTTGTGGGAGAATCATTTGGGTGACTTCTAGTGTTTGTTAGCAATGTTAAGACATTTGACCACTGGTTATCAGACCACTATTAATTTAACTCATTAAACTTGCATTATTATTATTATTATTAATGACATATAAGTTCTCAAAACCACAGCAGGCTGCTGAGGGAGCAGAAGCTTCACTCACCCACACTGCTGAGGAGGACGCCGCCTGGCCTTTACCTGCAGGGGCAAGAAGAGAGAGCCTGTCAGAGCTGGACGACAAAGCACATTACTGAGCTGTTATTTAAGCGACGAGACTGTTTACACTGCTGCTGCTGCTCTTCTGTAAAGCAGACGGACAGCTCTGAGCTGTGCTTCATGATGGGGTCTTGTTTATAACCTGCTCTTATTGGCGGTGAATCAGAATCACAGTCAGAAAACTTTATTGATCCTGGAGGAAACTGGTTATGTTATGTCTGGACAGACACACACAGACAAGAACAACATAAAACATAAAGTCTAAATAAATTCTATAAAATCTCTGCAAAAAATGCTCAATATGAAATACACTGTGCTATATACACAAATGTTGGGGTATTAATACCATAGATAAATAACTTACAGTCAAGCGATTTACCAGTAACACAAATGGTGGTTAGGAGTGTGTTATTGTACATAATAGAGATCAGTAGTAGATCAGTAATACTGACATAAGTAGTGATATTTCACATGGTAAGGCTATCGCACATAATAATAAGATACAGCATATAATTACATAATTCAGCACTCATTAGGAAAACTGCACACAATATTGCACATAGTAAGACTACTGTGGATATTAATAAGATATTGCACATAATGATAATGATTTAGCACTGAATAAGAAAACTGCAGGATATTGCACATGGTAAGACTATTGCACATTATAATAAGATAATAATGCACATAATGATAATGATTTAAACCCAACAGGAAACTGTACAACTGAGTAGCATCAGGTTATTGTGCAGATTATTGTGAGAGTGTGTGACAGGGGAGGAGTTATAGAGTCTGACGGGAAGGAAGGATTTCCTGTGGCGTTCAGTGGAGCACTTTATGCTGGTGAGTCTGGGGCTAAAAGCACTTCTCAGTCTGGCCACCACACTGTGGAGTGGGTGATCAGCAGTGTACATGATGGTCTGAAGTCTAGACAATGTTCTCCTTTCAGCCAGGGGTCCACATAGTCAAGTTTCTCACCCACCACTGAGCCTGCTTTCCCGATCAGTTCGTTGAGTCTCTTGGTGTCTGCCACATTCATGCTGCCACCCCAGCACACCACAGCATAGAAAATGGTGCTGACAACTACACACTCATGGAACATCTGCAACATGGTGTTGCAGACTCTAAAAGATCAGAGTCTACGTAGGAAGTACAGCCTACTTTGACCCCTCTTGTATGTGACCAGAGAGTTCTTTGACCAGTCCTGCTTGTTGTCAATGTGCACATCAAGGTATATGTAGTCCTGAACCATCCACCCCCGTAATGGACAGGGGAGCAACAGAAGACCGTGATCTTCTCAGGTCCACCACCAAATAAGACTAATAAACCAGATGTCTTAAGACTTGAATGCCTCTAAAACGTCCTTCACAGAAAGTTATTACACAAAACTAAGGCTAGTCATCCTTTTTTATGGCTGATTCCAATTAGGTTTTCTTTAAAGCCACATTGGCTCACCACACGTCCCATCTTTTATTAGCCTTATTAGAAGCCGCATGGACTCAATGGACAAAGGGCATTTAGATTATATGAACTATTAGATATACCAGAAACCATCTGCGATTGTGCTGGATGCTCACACAAAGGAAGTCCCTCCACAGATTTATGCAACCCCAGCTTCGCTGCAAATAACTGAGGATATGCAGGACTGACACTGCTGGTCCTGACACAGGAAAACAAGCAGCAGCCTTCTCTGGAATCTGCTTAGCTCACTAGACTTCTCAATCACGTCACAGATGCCTGGACAAGCAGCACAAAGAGTGAGGAGGAGGACAAGATACTTCACCAACTGCATCCAGACCACTGGCTGACTGATAGTAATGTATCCAGTGATATTCAACACACAATACTGCTAATAAACCATAAATATGGTAGATATGATATATATTTGGATTGAGGTATGGTAGATATTTGCAGATATGGTCTATATTTGGATGGAGACATGGTAGATATATGTAGATGTAGCATATGTTTAAATGTAGAAATGGTAGATATCTGCACATATGGTATTTTGATATAAATATGGGTATCTGTCGATATGGTATATATTTGGATGTAGGTATGTTAGATAGCTTTAGATATGGTCTGTATTTGGGTGTAGATATGGTAGATATCTGCAGATTAAGAATATATTTGGATGTGGGTATGGTAGATATCTCTAGACAAGGAATATACTTGGATGTAGATATGGCAGAGATCTGTGGATATGGTCTGTACTTGGATGTAGGTATGCTAGATATCTGTAGATACGGTTTATATTTGGCTGCAGAGATAGTAGCTATCTGTAGATATGGCATATATTTGGTTGCAGGTATGACAGATATCTGTTGATTTGGTCTATATTTGGATGTAGGTATGCTAGATATCTGTAGATGTGGTATTTATTTGGATGTAGGTGTGGTAGATATCTGTAGATATGGTATTTGGATGTAAATATGGTAGATATCCGTAGAAATGCTATCCATGTGGATACAGGTATGACAGGTATCTGCAGATATTTTATATATTTGGAAGTAGGTTTGGTACATTTTTGTAGATACGGTATGTACTTGGAAGTAAGTACGCTAGCTATCTGTACATATGGTATTTTGATGTAAAAATGTTAGATATCTGTAGATACGGCATATATTTGGATGCAGATATGGCAAATATCTGTAGATATGGTATATATATTTGGATGTAGGTATGGTGGATACAGTCTATATCTGGATGTAGATAAGACAGAAATCTGTACATATGGTATTTGGATGTAAATATGGTAGATACCTGCAGATATCGTATATATCTGGACAAAAAACAGAAATAGAACAGATTATGGCCAACATAAGAAGACTGTTTTCCCTTGCTGTACCCCGATGATGGCTAAGGAGGAGGGCGTCACTGCAGTGAGTAATTTCCCACATTTTTACATCTTACTCTATAAGCTCGATGCAGGAGGCAGCTGGAGATGCTGAAACCACAACACACAACACATGCATGTGGCGCTGCAGTGCAAATTGCAAA
This sequence comes from Brycinus macrolepidotus, assembly GCA_037974445.1. Lineage (NCBI taxonomy): Eukaryota > Metazoa > Chordata > Actinopteri > Characiformes > Alestidae > Brycinus > Brycinus macrolepidotus. Next base: position 19,004 of record JBBPCZ010129057.1, on the reverse strand, counting down.
TGGAGGCGCATGCATTGGCTTTGGTGCTCGTGCACCGATAGGATGACGCGAAAATAGCACGTGCACTGATCTATACTATCATCACCATAATAAAGCAAACCAAGGCGACTTTTTACACGTTTTCATGCAGCAAATCGTTGTTTTTTTATTTCCAGACTGCTGCACCATTTAAGGTGAAACCATTTAATGATTCCAGTGAGAAGCTGGCGTCCACCTTAAGTGATGCCAGATGTGATGTTTGGCCAGTGTTTACCTGCAGTCTGAATCCTGACCGTGCCGTCTTTGTGAATCCTCACGTCGCCTGGACCCGCAATGACCCCCCGGTGGTCCTGCCCTGAGTGCCCGGCTCTGCCTCGCTCTGGTCCCGCGGCTCGTTCTGCCAAGGTCCGGCAGCACTGGTAACACACCGCCCAGGCCTGCTCCTCGTTGATGGGCTGGTTATAGAGCCTTAAAATCTCCTGTAGGGTCAACTCCTCTCCTTCCTCCTCCTCCTCCTCCTCCTCCTCCTCAGCTTCTCCCCGAACCGTGGCTTCCATCAGCTCGCGCACGGACATCCTCTCATTCTCTCATCCTTTATCTCCTCTTCCCCCCGCGCGGACAGGGGTCTGGGTGCTGTTTCTCGAGATCTTCTCTCCTCACCGACCAGCCGCCCCAACACTGCCCACCTGCAGCAGAGCTCAGCACAGCAGACCAATCACAGCACAGCCGACCAATCAGAGCACAGCAGACCAATCACAGCACAGCGGACCAATCACAGCACAGCAGACCAATAACAGCACAGCAGATCAATCACAGCACAGCAGACCAATAACAGCACAGCAGATCAATCGAAGCACAGCAGACCAATCACAGCACAGCAGACCAATCGCAGCACAGCAGATCAATCACAGCACAGCAGACCAATTAGAACACAGCAGACAAATCACAGCACAGCAGACCAATAACAGCACAGCAGACCAATAACAGCACAGCAGATCAATCACAGCACAGCAGACCAATAACAGCACAGCAGATCAATCACAGCACAGCAGACCAATCACAGCACAGCAGATCAATCACAGCACAGCAGACCAATTAGAACACAGCAGACCAATCAGAACACAGCAGACCAATCACAGCACAGCAGATCAATCAGAACACAGCAGACCAATTACAGCACAGCAGACCAATTACAGCACAGCAGACCAGTCAGAACACAGCAGACCAATCACAGCACAGCAGACCAATCACAGCACAGCAGACCAATCAGAACACAGCAGACCAATTACAGCACAGCAGACCAATCACAGCACAGCAGACCAATCAGAACATAGCAGACCAATTACAGCACAGCAGACCAATCTCAGCACAGCGTGGAGAGGAGGGGGCGGGGCCTCAGACAGCACATGCTCAAACCTAATATAATAATAATAATAATAATAATACACCTACTCATGCATAATGATAATAAGGATGATAGCAGCAGCAATAACAGGAAAAACATACATTTATATGGACAAAAGTATTGGGACGTGTGACCATTACACCAACAGAGACTTCAATGACTTTGCGTTCAAATAGACAGACTTTAATATGGAGTTCCAGCTATAACAGCTTCCACTCTTCTTGGAAGGCTTTCCACAAGATTTTGGAGTTTCTGTGGGAATTTGTGCCCATTCATTCTGTAGAGCATTTATGAGGTCAGGCACTGATGTTGGACGAGAAGTCTTGGCTCGCAATCTCTGTTCCAGTTCATCCCAAAGGTGCTGGATGGGTCTGAGGTCAGGACTCTGTGCGGGACAGTCAAGTTCTTCCACACTGAACTCATCCAATCATGTCTTTATGGACTTTGCTTTGTGCACTGGAGCACAGTCATGCTGGAATAGAAAAGGTCCTTTCTCAAACTGTGTCCACAAAGTTGGAAGCATGTTGTTGTCTAAAATATCTTGGTCTGGTGGAGCATTAAGACTCCCCTTCACTGTAAGTAAGGGGCCACCCGAATTCAATAATTAAGAGGTGTGTCCCAATACTTTTGTCCATGCAGTGTGTATGCCTATTGATTATAACAGCAGCAATATTAGGAAAAACAAACAAATAAACTGAAAAATATATAATAATAATATGCCTACATACATACATAATGATCATAATGATAACAGCAGCAATAAGAGAAAAAATAAACAAAACAATAATAATATACACAGCTACATGTATATGTTGCTATGGTATACTAGGTAGTGGCTTTGATATGCTGTGCAGTTGCCATGGTATTCCAGTTGGTTACTAGGGCATTGCTAGGTGGTTGTCAGGTGGTTGCTACTGTAGCGCCAGGTGGAAACGTCTGAAGACTTTAATGCCTCTAAAAACTCACAGAATGCTATTATGCAGAGTGGTTGTGGATCCGCTGTCTGATGCCTGAGACACTTGATGCTAGTTTTAACTTGAAATGGATTTTATTTATTTTATTCAGAATTTTACCATCATCAACATTCCAAAAGAACCATCAGAAGAGATGCGTAAGTTCACTGGTGAGTGTGGAAATAAATCGAAATGATAACAGCAGCAACATTAGTAAACTAATAATAACAACAACAATAATAATAAAAAATACACATGTACATACATACATAATGATCATGAGTATAACAGAAGCCATATTAAAAAACAAAATAACAATGAAAAAAACACATCTACATACAAACATAATGACAATAACAACAAAAACAATGAAAATAATAATAATAACACACACCTACATACATATATAATAACAACAATGAAAATATAATAATTATAATACACACCTACATACATACATAGTGACAACAACAACAATGAAAATAATAATTATTATAATACACACCTACATACATACATACATACATAATGACAACAACACGTTCACGTGATGCGTGATGTTTACATCTGGGTCACGCGCATGCGCACTGCGCGTCTCCCCGGGCCGTTTGAAACTATGGCGGCAGAGAGTTTATCAATAACAGAGCGGTGGATCCGAGAAAAGCTCAACCTCCAGCACAGCTGCCTGGGTAAATCACACTTCACTTAACTCTGCAGAGCCTGTACGCTTTAATAAGCCAATTAAGGCTTTAGCTAGTTACGTTACACCAGCTTTTTAGTGAACACATTCAGTCTTAAGTCGAATGCTAACGGCTTTAGCTGGCAGCGAGGCTCCAGCCTTTACCTCATATGTAGCTTCTTAACTTTTTTTTCTAACACGACATTACTTTATTTTTTAAAACCACAGCAGATGTTAGATCACTGTCCCTCCCTGGATCGTACGAGACGGGGAAGATAGGTCATTTGGGGATTTCTCTGAAGAATTTTGTCCGTCTGAAAAGTCTGGATCTTTCTCACAACGCCCTGGAGTCGGTTCAGGTGAGCCACACACCGTTCGGATCCTGAGGGTAAAAATCTATCCCAGGATTTTTTCCCCAAGCGCCTGACTTTTCTACTGTGCTTCAGGCAGCCGCTCGGGCATCCAGACGGTTGGAACAAAATCCCGGAGCTGATTCTTGTTTTATGGACCTAGTCTGTCCACTTCTGATACTGAGTGATGCCAAGTCTAAAGTAAAGTAAAGTAAAGTAAAGTTGTAGCCCCTTATAGTCATGTGTGAACACACCACACCACAGCATACAGTCAAAATGATAACAGCAGCAACGTTAGTAAACTACTACTACTAATATTAATACACATCTACATACATACATAATGATCATGATTATAATGGACAGTATTAAGAAGATATAAACAAAATAACATCAGTGATATTAGTAATGATAATAATAATAATTATAATACACATCTACATCCATTTTGTTCATGAGTATAACAGAAGCAGTATTAAGAAACAAACAAAATAACAACAATGATGATAATCATACACATCTACATGCATACATAATGATCATGATTGTAACAGAGGCAATATTAAGAAAAGAACAAACTAAATAACAATAATAATAACCATCTACATACATACGTAATGACCATGAGTAAGCAATATTAAGAAACAAACAAATAAAATGACAGTGAAAATAGTAATAATAACAATACTCATCTACATACATACATAATAATCATGATTATACCGGAAGCAATATTAAAAAACAAACAAAATAACAATGAAAATAATTTTTTGTTTATAAATTTGCCAACATGGACGGCAAAAACGCCATAGACAATGAATGGGGTTCAGACCTGGAAACTGTGAGAGAGCAACATGAGTTGCACAGCACACAGTGTGAACAATGTGAAATTCTTTCTCTAGATTTAACCCATTCACCAAGTGAAGCAGGGGGCTGCCACCAATGGAAGGCGCCCGTGGAGCAGTGTGTGGGGACGGTACCTTACTCAAGGGTACCTCAGTGGTGCCACTAGCAGTCCTGGGATTCGAATCCACAACGTTCTGATCACAGGGGCAACTCCCTAACCACTAGGACCCCAGCTGCCCCAAGATCATGCACCGACGAGGACGGGATACGAACCCAGGCTATGTCGGGTGGTAGTAGCCTAGTGGGTAAAACCCGATGGGTGAACCCGATGATCACAAAGCTGCAGGTTCAAACCCCCACTTTCTACCATTGTATCCTTGAGAAAGACCCTCAGTTGCTCCAGGGGGACTGTCCCTGTAACTTATGATTGTAAGTCGCTCTGGATAAGGGCGTCTGCCAAATGCCCCTTTACCTTACCTTAGTCCAGGCACAATTGATTAGCTGTCCATCGCCTTAACCGCTCCGCCACCTCGTCTCACTAATATCCCCATACAGATACTTTTAGAAGGCTTGTGCACATAATGAGATGAAATCCCTACAGCAATAACCTACAAAGCGTGGACATCCAGAAATGAGATCCGCAAGCCCTTACGTTCATTTTAAATAATCAGACACAGAAGCAGACAAAGTGATGTGAAATGGCTTCAGATGTGTAAGTGTGAGTAACTCACCTGGAGCTGTGATTGGTTAGAGGCTCATTTGCATATCACAGCCTTCTGTGATATCAGTATTGCAGAGACCAATATCGCGATAACAATTAGGAGATATTGTGCAGCCCAAATATTGATATTTCGATACTACTGATTTGCCTCTGTCCATTCAACACTGCAGGGACCTGAAATAAATATTCTATTCAGAGTTCAGAAATGTGTATTTATGTTTTGCATCATATTAGTTTATTTGTCAATCCAAAGGCTACTGTATGACTGGCATATAGTTACTTTGCATATCAGGATTGAATATATGGAAAATAATAGGATAATATTCAGGATTTTTTTATTTAAGTTGAGTATCCTTCCAGATGCTTCCTAGGGTACATCTAGGTTTGTGGAACTGTCTTATAGATGGTGAGATGCCATCAGTAATCAACATCAGATTGTTGGTCATGGTTTAGGGATTGTTTCTTGTCTGTTTCACATTAAATTAATGTGATTTTTTTTTTGTGTGTGTTTTTTTTCTTTTCTGTTGCAGGGAATTGTGCATTTAAAGTTACTTGAGAAGCTGAACTTGTACTACAACAGGATATCGTCTCTTGAGGATGTCCTGGCTCTACGTGAACTTCAGAATTTAAAGGAGCTCGATCTGCGGCTGAATCCCGTTGTACAAAAACATCCGTACTACCGCCTGCACTTAGTCCATTCCATCTGCAAGCTTCGCAGACTTGGTACGTCTCCATTATAACTGAACCAGAGTTTATGTATTGTTTTTATGGAAATGGATGGTTGATTTTTGCTATTGTTGTTGTTCCCTCTGTCACAGATGACTGTGCTGTAAGAGACAGAGAGAGAAAAGCAGCTCTGATGCACTTCTCTGTTGATTCGGCGTTCGAGCCTAGTCTGAAGTCCAAACCTTCCACAGAGAAGAAGGAGAAGAGGTGACGTATTTTACTATGGCAGATAATATTGATTATTTTAGCAATGCAGTAACTTAGCGACTATTATAATGATTAATCAAATCTGAAAAAAATGCAAAACAAAGGGCCCATATCGCCATTGGCTTTAACTTATGATATTTGTATGATTTTCAACAGTCAGTAATCCCTTTGAATAAAACATGATGTTTTCAGTTCTGTACCTTGAAGATTGATAAAGTCGTACGCAGAAGTTTGAAGATTTTGTAAATGACAATTAACATGGGAACACACTTTAATGGGGGGGGGGGGGTAAAACCGTAATGTGTCATAATGTTTGCACAACACACAGTCTGTTTTATTTTAGCAATTAAAAGTAACTGCGCATGAAAATGTGCAGAAGTGAGCTGCACGATATGGGCAGCACATCAGTATTGGGATTTTACTGCTACATATTGCAATTGTGATGCCCATATCATCACTTTTCTGGACTTAAATGCTGTAAATATTGTTTCAAATGATACATTTACTCCCTCTTCCACACAGTCCATATATAGAAAATAAGCTACCTGTATTCAAATTAGACTTTTGCTGGGTTACATGAAGACCTCGATTCATCAGAACACTCAGTAGCTCACCTGGAGCTGTGATTGGTCACCCTGTCAGAAACACTATGATTGGTTAGAGGCTTATTTGCATATTGCAGCCCTTTGTGATATCAGTATTGCAGAGACCGATATTGCAATAACGATTAGCAGATGAAATATTGTGCAGCCCTAGTATATACTTATTTTACCTAGAAAATCCACAAAAACATGTCATTTGACTAACTTTTGACCAACTTTTGCATAGGACTGGAAATGTCAACACCGTTTATGTACTACATCAAACGCTTTAGACTGAAGAAGAAATGTATGGTCACTTATCAAAGCTCTTTTTTTAAGTGGCCTGTTTCAGAGATTACTGTCTTTTTTAACTTCCACTTCCTGAGCCAGCTGTTGAAGGACCATAAGTAGTGGGATATGAAACAGAATATAGAAACCTTAGTAGATTATGTCAGAAGATGTTTGTATATTAAATATTTTTTCACAGGAGCAGTGATCCCAGGGTCGCGTCAGTGAACAGGATGATGATGAAAAAGCTCTCACTTCGAGAGGGCAACGAAGAAACTGTTATAAACCACACATTCAACAACGACGGGGACGTGGAGATGCATGGACGTTATCCTCTCACTGATAAAGAAACTGGACCAGAGTCCATTCACTTACCAGGTAGACCATGAAACGTCACTGGCTTAAGAACTCAAGTTGTTTATATTTTTAAACATGTGGTTTGATTTATGGTGAGCAATAAAATGTAACGTGACAGGATCTTAATAGTCTACCTGATAAATACAGCCTACATAGAAAAACAAGATTTTACAAGTGTAAACAAGATGAAATGAAGACTTTCTTTCTCACATAAATAGGAATGCACTGTTTTGATTTTAGTTTGTGTTTTTCAGAAAATCAGACTGAAATTATACATTTAATTAATACGTGTGATTCTGATGCTTCATCTTCCCAAGATCAGGTACATTTTTTTATATTCAGATGCTAAAACCCTTACTTTTATCATTGGTTAGTCATTAAAACACATCCACTGTTCATGTTTGAATCAGAATTTGTTTTTTCTTTATTTTTAGGAGTGTAAAACAAGTCTTAGGAAGTCTCACGATAAAAAAGGTGAGTCTGATCTCCTTTAACTTTGTTTGTCCACAAGGGGGCGACACTCCTCTTCATCTGTCAGTACAAATATTTGTGTTCAGTTTTACCCAGCTGAGGAACTGGGAAGCACTGGTTTTAGAGCAAAATGACCCGCTTAAGTAAGTCGAGAATTAATATTTTAAACGCTTCTTCACTTTTACTTTCCTGTGACTTGTTTTAACGACCAGCAGCGCGTGTCCAGCCCACTGTTTGCCGAAGGCCCTCTCTGAAGTCGAATGATGCACCCAGAGTCACTTTTGTCGATCCACCTGTGAAACGGCACCAATTGGGGCCAAAACCAGTTAAAAGCTTCATACAGACCAAGTGTAGCTTCACACCACATTCCAGCAACACAACCCCTGTTTTGCAAGGTATTCCGAGTCTGTCTGTGAATATTCCTTTAACCCTCATGTTGTGTTCAAATTTATTAACCTTTATGTTTGGGGTCAGTTTAAACCTCCAGAAAATGGCTGAAATTGAAATTGCTACCCAAGTTTATGCGTTTTAGGTACTTTTCTTTGTTGACCACCTAAATAGTGCTTTAAATAAAATATACATGCAATAAAGCAGGAAATATCAAAGTTCTGGTGGAAAATGTTTCCCTGCCCCATGTCATGTGACCTGTCAGTGGTTCTCACACTCCTACACGTCTGATTATGTTCAGTTATGGCCCTAAAACAGAGGGAAGTTTTTTTTTTTTTTTTTAAGATTATGAAATTGCATATTACAGTGACCTCAATATAATACACATGTGTGTAAAATGTTTCTGACATGTTTTATACAGTTAAAACAGCCTGAGGTCAAATTGACCCCAAAGAACACTGATGTATAAAAAATGTGTACAGACACTGAAAACACATCATTATGTTCATTTTGTGTTTACCCAGTTTGTCCCCATTAAATTAGGAAAAGTCATTTAATATGAAGCAAAACTGATTTATTGATTTAAGGAGTGTTAAGTATCTGTTGTATGGAACAAGGTTTATATTTTTTGGATGTATGCATAACATTATTGTAATCTGGTGATGATAATGGTCTCTTACTGAAGTGGTGAAAGATAACCCAGAGAGGAAACGAAACCCAGTGCTGCACCCTCCTAGACTGACATACAGAAAAGCTGAAAGTGAAGGAGACCCAAAGAGACCCTCATCTGTACCTGCACCGGAAGAAACGGGCAAGCAAGGCAAGGTGAGTGGATTCAATAAAGCCATAAAGGGGTCGACCAGATTAGGACGGGTTCCCCTTTTGAGTCTTTGTTCCTCCTGAGGTTTGTTCCTCCAGCTTTGAGGAGTTTTATTTTTAATTCTTTATTTTAGGAACAGAATTATATTAAAACAACACTTATGGAACAAAAGGAGAAATAAAAAAAAAAACATTAACTTTATACACTTAGGGAGTGGCAAAGTGTGTACAAAAACTGAAAACAATAGAAAGTATGCCAGAGTGGGAGATATATGTATATTTATATATACATAAAGCAAGATGATTGCTCCACAAAATTTGGTGTCAATCAGAATCAGAAAACTTTATTGATCCTGGAGGAAATTACTTATGTAATGACTGCAGACACAGAGGCAAGAACAATATAAAATATAAAGTCTAAATAAAATCTAAAATCTGTCAAGGGAAAAAAGCTCAATATGAAAATACCCTATGCTATATACAGAAATGCTGGATATAAATGCTATAGATAAGTAACACAGTTGAGTAAAACCTACCGACAAAAATGGTAGTTTGGAGTCATATACGTATATATTTCACCCATTTGGTCCAGAGTTTGACAAATACAGTTTTCTGAAGAGAGTGTGTAATCTTTTTCATAATATTAATATCATTTACTATATCTGTCCACTGTCGTATTGCTGGGGGTTCCGAAAGTAACCAACGGCTTGTTACTGGTGTAATTAAAAAAAAAAAAAAACATTTCCAGCAAAACTCCAGCCAGCGTTCGGAAGTTTTTTATCGCCTCTGTCGCCCTTGGCTCACTCACTGGGGACTCGAACCCGAGTTCCGTAAGTATCCTTGACAGTTTTAAAAAAGCACTTTATAAATAAAATTGAATTCATCTGAATTGATAGGTTTGCATAAATTGGGCTAGTTCAAGTTTATTTATATCGCACATCATACACAAAAAGTTCCTCAATGTGCTTTTCAGAAATAGAATACAAAATAAAATAGAATAGAATATAGTAATTGAAGAAATAAAAGAGAATACATAAAAGAACATTGAAAGTGCAATAGAAGTGTGTGTTTAAAAGAAGGCAGAGGAGAATAGTGCAGTTTTAGCAGCTTTTTAAAGCTACAATTAGTGCAAATCTGACAGTTTCAGCTCTTTTCACCACTAGCTGACTCAGCTAACATGTAGTGGAGGTTTATTATTCAAATAGCATCATAAACTGCATGCCTAAACATGCGCTATCCTCAGTTTTTTACTATTTTAGCCTTTTTATGTGGTTTCTGACACTATATACTCACTGTTATCTAAAATAAAGCTTAAAATAGTAGTAGTAGCTCTACAGAAGACTTAATTGTGCCCTTACTTTTGCAAGGAACCATGTGGGTTGAGGTAAGTGTGTACTAAGGCATGCAATTAGCACCATGCTAAGTGATGGGCTATAAGTTTCCATTACCTGTTAGCTACATTAGCCTTGTAGCTTCAGTGCTAAAACTAAAGAAGTGAAACATCAACCTTTGTTTTTGTTCCTTTGACTTTGTTCTGTCAGCTGTAGTTCAAATATTCAGAGATACATGTAGTCTATAGTCTGTAAACAATACTGTGCAAAAATCTTGAGCCACCCCTCATTTCTATATTTTGCTTTGAATCACCTTGTTGGTGCAGAAACAGTATTTTATGCCTCTCAAACTGTCTTATCTTTGAACAAAATGGGAACAAATGTTTTACTGTGACAGGCTGCAATGTGCCTAAAGATACAAGGAGCCTAGATAAAGGAGTTCCAACCACTCAGCCTTCAGCACCACCAGTATACTGATCACCGCCTGATCATCTGAAACTGGTCAGGTTCAGGGACTGGACTGAAAATGAGAGACTTTGAAAGTCCTTCAGGAAGCCTGGAGAACTGTTCCTCAAAAATACATTGAAAATCTAAGAAAGTCTGAATCTGTGGAAGCAAAATATGAAGAAATGAGAGGTGGCTCAAGATTTTGCACAGTACTCTATGTGACAAACATCTTGATTATATAAATGTAGGCTCTAGCATCGTAGATACAGTGTAGTGTTTGGCTAAATAGGAATTTCTAGATAATCTTAAGGATTGTACTTGATTATAAATAACTTGAACAGTTCAAGATGGTTCCTATGCTGTATAATGAGATGTATTGCAGAGCATCTCAAATACTCAGATTTCTTTACAGTAGTGGTGAATGGAACCAGATGTCTCCAACACAAATACAGGCGTTTCATTCACTATCGGCCCCCAGTGAAGCTTCATATGTCTTTTGAATGTTTATATGGAATATTTTTAATCACACCACCATGTGTGTACTAGAGCTGGCCCAAAAAGCATTTCTGTACTCCTCCTCAAAAATCGTATATAATTTTGGGTAATCGCTTCTCAAAACTCTGGTAAAACAATGTCCCAGGCATCAGGTGGTGCAGCTGTAACCATTTCATGAAATGGTTTCTGTGAGGGAGCTTATAAAGGTGGACATCTGGTTCTGTGTACCACCACTGTGAACAGTTCTGACTCAAACCCATTCTGAATCACGGTTCACATCTTAACCATCTAATTATGCAGAAATTGCTGGAATTCACCTTTAATGTGTTTTTGATTGCACTTAATGTTTTCATCTGTGAAGTTTTCTAATGTTTTTATATTCAGGGGACCAGTAAGAAACCGATGGAGCTGCTCCTCAGTTTGGTGGACGAGTACTGGGCTGGGAAGAAGAATCTCAACACTAAGTACTTCTTCAGTAAGTGATCTACACAAAAGGAATAGACCTACCAGACCTCACAAATATAGTAAAATATGCTTTCCACAATTTGCTTGTGTCTTTGTTCACCCACTCATATGAAACAAATACTACATAGCTTTGTTTACGCACTTTTACATTATTATAGCTTAGTTGACAAATTATTGTAATACTCTTTGTGGGTGTATAGGTTAATTACATCATTTGTTTCATTAGGACGTTCCTCATACATACACGTATACTCGGACAGATTATCGGGCCACTTCTGTCTGCGTAAGAGATTTCCCATTTGCATCTTTGTTCCTGTCCTCAGAAGTCTTCAGTGTAGGAGGGGTGCACAGATTTAGTAGTGGATGTAATTTCACTCCTGTGTCACAGTAGTAGATGAAAGTATAATGTTGAGAAACAGTAAAATTAGGGCCATAACAATTCACTGCATTAGCAATGAACCATGGATTATTTTGCTGATTTAAGTGAGTTATCATATACACATAATTTATAACAGCAAACATTTCATTTGAATTCACATACATGAAATTTGTGACTACAAACATGCACACATTTGTGAAATTCTACTGCTGTGGGTTTCCTCCCCTTCAGTGATGCACACAAACCAGCTCCCTCTTGTGGAGAATGTTTATATTGTAAGCAGTTTTATAATGACCTGCAGCTCCCCTGTTTATCAGTCAAATTTCAAAGTAAAGAGAATGTAAAGTTTAATCACTTAATCAGTTAACTGCCATTTAAAGTGAAAGAAAATGTAAAGCAGACAGGCATATTTACACACCCTCTAATCCCAAATGTAATCCTTCAGCTATAGCATGTTTGGTGTAGTTTGCACTGAAGCTGCAAGGCTAATGTAAAGGCTAGTGAGCAGTGGAAGCTTAAATTCCACCAATTAGCATCATGCTAACTGTTTAAATCCCTAAAAACACTAACATCATTTGTGCTTTACAACTTGCGTATGCAGTGCAGGCTGTCCGGATCCTCTGCATGATGGAACGCGAGGTTGAAAGTGGAGAAGAGGAGCTGAAGGCCCTGAGAGAAGAGATCCAAACACTGAGCAACCAGTCGGAACTGCAGGACAGACAACGTCGCTCTGAGATACATAATCTCTCAGAGCAGCTCCAGAGAGCGCATGGCTGCATCGTAAGTACCACTCAGAGGTTTGAATAAGTCAGGATGAGTCAATGATTCAGAAATAATCAATCCATTATATCTATTTATATCTGTATAATCAATGTATATATCCATATCTATTTAATCAATCCAATAACAAGTAATTTTAGATCTTCTATTCAATATTTAACATTTTGGCAACCATAAGGAGTTACTCAGGGATAAATGATATACTGTAATTATCTACTTGTGGTATATTTTTATGACGTGATTGAAACTTTTGAAATATGAGACATTATGGATATTCATTTTATTACTTAAAGCAGTCATTTTACAATACAACACTGTATTCATCACTCTGAATATATCATTCTTTTTATTTTTCACTTTACTCATAATTATTATAATTGATGATAATTGTAATTATAGACTTGAAGAGAATCATTACTGTATTTTTTTTTATTGAAAACATTGATCCTAAAGTTTTGAGTGCTAGTGTATGTGAATGTGAAGTGTATTAGCTATCAATGACCTCGATTGAAAGGGTCATTTTTTTGCACCACATTGACCTGGTCATTCTGACAGATTGCAATATGCCGCAGGAAGTGTAGGGGGTGATATAACAAGTGTTCAGTACAACATTTGTCAAACAGACAGAACTGGGTAAACAGAGCCAATCCTAAACTGGTCCCAGTTCTGGTCAGTTCAGAAATCTGGAGAATCTCCAGTTCAAACGGTGCTGCAGTTGGTGTTTCTGCAGTGTTAAGACAATCAGTGGAGGGACAGAGCAGCGCTCTACACATAAACACACATTTGTTGATCAGAACATTTGTAGTGATGCTCCTCCCTCATTATATAAACAGGAAACTCAATTTATATCCTATTTCTCCAAAAAATCACAATAAAATAGCTACTGAATCTTCTCGCGTTTTTTCACGTGATGGCTTTATTTTCTGCAACAGATTATGGAAAGTGGAGTCAATAAGAGTATCGGTATCAGTACAGTCGTAATGATACCCATCACTCATGACAAAAGGGCAGAAGCTGATATGGTTAGATTAACTGATTAATAGTTTTAGATTAATTGATTACAGCTATAATCAATAGAAACAACTCTGATGTGAAATTCAGCACCTTCGTCTAAAGCCTGGTCTCTTTTTGTATTGCAGGAGCAGCTGGATGAGCAGTTGAGGAGTGTTTTGGAAGAAAATGTGTCCTTGCAGAAGCAGCTGATCAAATTAGAGCAGAAACTCCTCTCTGACCAGTTGAGGGAAATGTCAAACACTTAAGACTGAGGTGAGTTCACCAGCTTCCTTACAGCTTCGCTTTAGTGAGTGAGTGTTTTAAGTGCAGGCATAAACATGTATACCTAAAGGGGTGTGTCTTGTAATGCTATAGAGACATAATCTATCCTGGAGTTTTTTTTTTTAAAGGTGGAGTTCAGTGTGATTAATCAGAAACAGGTGAATAAGAGAAGGTAACAGAGGTTAAGGTGTTGACTCATGTACATTGCTGTTTAAACGCTCATAATCAGTCACTATTTATCGTTATTTGTAGACAGTACAAATCTCTCACTACACACAGGCTTTACAGGCAGCCCATAATGAATGAGGTAATTTATAGTTTTCTGAAATGAGAAACGGTATTTTTCTCTACTGAAACCTGTTTTGCCAATTTAAAAAACATTAACCCATTTATGTCCAACCAACTTTTAGTCTGATGAGGGGAAAAAATGCTACAGAACATGTTCTGATTGGTCTAAAGTGAAAATTTAGTAGAGTTACACCTTCAATGAACATCTAACAGCCATGTGAGTTTTCTTTATTTTCTTACTTTTATTAATATATCAAATTGAGAATACATGTGGACCAGAAATGTAACTTTTCATGGGCATTAATGGGTTAAATATCAAAGAACATTGCCAAAACCAGAATGGTCATCACTCCATGAATACACAACCGATTTGTTATTTATCTTGAGTTTAAGCCAGAACACAAAAAGGTAAGAAATCACATAGTAAGTCTTTGTTTTTGGGTGGACTTCTCCTGTAAGCATTATTTTCGATATGATGTAATAGAGTGAAACAAATGACTCTTGAAGGAGAAATAAATGAAAACCAGACGGTTCCCCAGGTTAGATTTTCTTTTTTTTTAAGGTCCTCCCTTTTTTTTTCTTTTCTTTTCTTTTTTATTCTGAACAACGCTACAAAAGACGGACAAAGTTAAGGTCTTAAACGTTACCATGACCACATAACATGCAGCAGGGCACTGTAACACATAAAAAACCTAGTTATATGAAAAATAAGACAAGATTCCTTCCTCGAAACAGAGGGATTACAGTATTTGGCATTTAAGCACACAAAAAACATCAAAAAACATCTGTTACACAACAACAATAACTTGCGGTTCCATATAAATAGTCACTTCTTAAGCAGGGAAAAGCAGGAGCGGTTCGTCACGATATCTGAAAAATAGACGTTCTGTAGAAGAATATGTCTGTACATGCTGTTCTCTCCTCCCCAGAAAGCCGCTGCCTGTCTTTACTTCGTCAAATTTGAAAAGAGGAGCTGGTGGGAGAGTTCTGAGCTCTTTATTTAAAGTTACTGCATTTTATTTATCTGAAGTGCTTTTAATTTGTAAACATTGTTCATTAGGCTGGAAAAATTGCACATACCAAAAAAGGTTCCATGATAGAAAATAATTAAATTATTACTCATGATATTGAAACCTAGAAGAGAAAAAAAAGAAGTATTTTGAAGGAATTACAGAGCATTGTAATTATTTTTTTGTAGATAAGTAAAAAAACAATTGGAATAATGAAAATCACTGTTCAGTATGTTGTACTCTATATATATTACTGTATAAGACTTTAATGTACCATGATATAAAAAATATCAATGTATTATTTATGACCCTGACCCCCCGCCCTTGCTCATCACACTTTAATTAATTTTTATTTTGTACAAAAAACAAAGCATTTGAGGCTTGAACTTGATCACCAGACCTGTACAAACACTTGTATATGTCTGCAAGGTAAGTTATAATTCCATTTATCGTTCTTGTATTTTAATTTTTGTCTTTTTTTTTTTTTTTTAATATATTTTTAATATACTTTAATAATGCCAGCTGCTCTTTATGCTGCACCAGATTTAATTCATAATGAATTAACTAATAGAAATGGTCCAAAATGACTTATCATTTAAAATAATAACTAAATAATTGCTGCATTAAGTTCACATAAAAATGTTTTTTTTTTTTTTTCCCTTCTGTGATGTTACGTAAATTATAACTGTCAGTTTGAAGGTCTTGTGCTTTAGTTGTCTGATTTGGAGCGGAGGAGGTGTATAGCTGAACGAGTGTGGAATGCACGTCTGAATTCCTGCTTCCGGTCACTCCGATGTCAGTGCGTTCCCTCATGGTGACAAAAAAGGAAGAAGAAAAGCCAGTGTCGATATTACGGCATCAAAAATACATACAGTTACACTATAAATATTCTTGACCTTATATATTAGATAGAAACAAACATGGACAAAATGTTACAATCTCAAATCACCAGCGACCTCTTTACGCACCAAACAAGCTTACGAATAAAGCATCCAATCTTCTTAATATTAAAAGATGCACAATAATTATCAGTAGAATTCCTTAAAGCTCAGTTAATTAGCTCCCGGGTTCTGGCAGTGGAGTAAACCTGGGCTTAATCTGCACTAAATTTGGCTTTTGGGAAGAAAAACAAAAGAAATCTAATCTGACCACAAGGAAAGGTGCACAATAAAACACACATAAAGGTCAATATTAAACAGGAACAAAGCCACCAAATGAGCCGTGAACTGTACATTTGATGTTTAGCGTGTGGTGCCATGGTCCTCATAGTGGTTTTCTCCGGTCTGGATCTTATTTTTAAGACTTTTCCGATTTTAGCTGAAAGTTGGAGAGCAAACTTCGGTTCAGGAATGTACCAGCTGGCGGCGTCTCTGTAAACAACGTTCCAGTTCTCGGACAGCATAGGAAAAGGAACGGAAAACGGATCTCATTCACAGAAAATAAGAGATATAAACATACCCTCGATTGGAAATGAAAATACTATCCTGTTGTGCTTATTTTTTCTTGTTTTTCCTGTTTTGTTCGTTTGTGGAACAGGGAAATCTCACATTGGCTTCTGTGGAGGTTTGGGTTGGACCTTTTTTTCGTACGAGCCGGCGTGTTTGTAACCCGAGACGTAGCCGGATTTGTCCACCATGTCGACCCGGCCGGCTTTGCCCTTCCCACGGCCCGTCTCGTCAAAGCGCTCCTTGTGGGAGCCTGTGAACTTGCTGGTGTCGGTCAGCCGCGACACGGTGGGGGACGCCACGGCCCTCTGGGGGAAGAGGAACAAAAACGTGAAATGAATGTCATTAGATTCTCCTAAAAGACTCCAATTCCACATCTTTTCCTGTTTTTGTTGATTTTTCCAAGAGTTCACCCATAATCTGTGTGGGTTTATGCACTAAAAATAGTTGCAGTTCATTTCCCCCCACCTCTGTTTATTTATTACACAAGCTGTTTTTGCTGCTGTGCCTTTAAGATTGATAAATGTAAATGACCTCTGCTCTGACTGGCCATTTTGCCTCATTCAAAATGCACTTCAGACTGTAATCCTAAGAGATGTGGGAAGAAGTTTGCTTTCCAACAGCCATGAACAGCACAACATTTAATCATTTGCCCACATCTTCCACTCTGAATCTGTCCGTTTGTGACATCACAACCATAATTATTTAAAAACAGGCTGATATGCAGCTTTTATAGTGAAATTGTCTGGTATGTTTGTTGTTAACAACTAACATTCACAGCACCTACACAGCGCATGAGATTTTATGTATTTTAAAAGAAAAATCTGTTTTCCAAGACATAGGCCCTTTAAAATTTCACTATAGTTTTAAGTTCCAAGTAAGTTCCCTGGGTGGTAGCATTTACAAGGAGTTTTATTTTTACAATGGTTTATAAAAAGCTGGGGAAACCAGATCTTGGCGCTCCTGCTTTGAGATGCTGTGGAGAAGCTGGAGCTTTCGTTTTTATACACTTACTGTGAGCTTAAAAAGACCATTCTCCATTTTAAATGGTGATTTCAAGTCATTGGAGGTCAGGTTACTTCCTCCATTTAACTGGGGTTTATTTGCACGTTGGTGGATTATACTAAATGGGGTTTCTGTGGTCTTATCAGACATTCAAAGCCAACAGATTTGCACCGGTCATTACCGTGACTCCAGAAATAATGGGCGATTTCCCTTCGACCATCTTGAAAACCTCCTCCGCTGCCTCCTCGCTGGTTTTATCTTTGAAGCGCTTCCTGGCCAGCTCGGACAGGGCCTCCTTGAACTGGCTATACGTGATGGTGCGGCCAGATTTGTTCCTGGGGAAAAAAAAAAAGAGTGCAGTTCATCAGTGGTCACATACACAGTGTGCTGGGCAGCAGCACGAAGAACACAGAGAACGTGAGATGGAAAAGAATAAGGCTAAAGAGAAGCAGGTTTGTTCCATGTAAAAGCCTGCACTTCTGTCCCAACCGGGTTTCCAAGGAGAACGGAGCCCATAATAAACACCGCCATGTGTGATAACACAAACAGGCCGGGTGCGAGGGCTGCCCCGCCTAAGGCCGCAAAGCCTCGGGAAACATCGCCTGATTGAATAATATCTAAAATCTTCAGATGTTGCTTCCAACTCTTGACACCTCACTGAAATTCAGACCTGGAATCTTTATTAAACTGGCTGACAAAAAAGACTTCAGTGATGGACACCAAATCCTGAAAACTATAGATAACTTGTCCTTTTTGAATGTCCAGTTTTTCTTGTGTTCCCTCTTCTTCAATTGACTAGTTCGGCAAAATATTTGTTTTATTCAAAAGAAAAGCTGAGGTCGGTGAACACACAGTGAAGTTCATCCAAGGGGCTACTGTGCTGGTACTCCCTCTTGCAAAATGTAAACACTCCCAAAACCACAGATATAACAAAGGAGGAGGTGTGCTGCACTTTTCTGCAAAAGTGCACACATTTCTGGACATTTTTTAAATGTCCATGTAAATATTTCATTTTGTGATCAATAAAACCGAATCTAGGAGATCTGATCTGTTATTTCAGGGATGGATGTATCTGAATATGTAGATATCCATGCTCACCTTTGTTATATTTAGTAACTTGCAATACTTGAGCCACCCCTCATTTCTTCATATTTTGCTCCCAAAGAGCCAGAGTTTCTTGTATTTTTAGTGTAGTCTTGAGGAACAGTTCTCCAGGCTTCTTGAAGGACTTTCAAAGACTCTCATTTCCAGTCCAGTCCCTGAACCTGACCAGTTTCAGAGGAATGGTTTTGTTTGTTAAGACACACAGTGACCT
>JBBPCZ010129046.1:0-23576 GCA_037974445.1 Brycinus macrolepidotus | reverse complement strand
TTTTGCGGCACAAACGGGCACAAACGTAGCACTAACCAAATATGATGGAATTTTCATTTGTGCCGTTTGTAGGGGGGCCAGCTTCACGCAGCTCTCAATGACTGAGCAAAGATCATATACCGGTACCTTGTTTATATTCCAGTGGCTGCGGTTACTTCCGGGTCCTCCTTGCGGTCACCTGACCTGAGTATGTGACAGGATCCCCCTCCGCCAGGACCATCTCTAGATGGACAAGGGTGAGAGGCAACTCATCGACAGTAGTTATGTGTGAAGGCTGGATCCAGAATGAACACACCCGGGACCCAGGACCACGCCTCGGAACCGTAGCCTTCCCAGTTGACTAAGTACTGAGTGCCCCAGTGGAGCCATGAGAGAGAGCGGTGGAAGACTAAATGTGTCCGGAGGGAGACCAGCAGCTGGAGCCTGTAGTTAATTCCATTTGTGGTACGGGCCAATGTATTCGGGATTCTGT
Organism: Brycinus macrolepidotus; assembly: GCA_037974445.1. Classification (NCBI taxonomy): domain Eukaryota; kingdom Metazoa; phylum Chordata; class Actinopteri; order Characiformes; family Alestidae; genus Brycinus; species Brycinus macrolepidotus. Next base: position 23,104 of record JBBPCZ010129046.1, on the reverse strand, counting down.
TTGGAGGAAAAGGTGCAGAGGGGAGAGCCAGACCCGGTCACCCTCGTGAAACAGTAGTCCCGGAGGGTGCCGACAGCGGTGCTGTCTCCTCACTGGATGGAGGTTCAAGCCTGATTCCAGGTCCGTCAGCGTCGGTGGGCCAACTGTTGGGCAGATGGTGTGTCAACCTCCGGAGATGGTTGAACATCACACTCTGGAAACTGTGGCATACCTCAAATGGGCTTAATCTGGTGGCAGAGGAGGTTGTAAGAGAGCTCTGCCCACATGAGGTAGCGTGTCGATCCGAAAAAAGGCACTGGAGAAAGCGCTCCAGCTGGCCCGCTTCATCTGACCATTAGTCTGGCGATAGTACCCAGAAGAGAGACTGCAGGTGGAGTGAATCAGATGGCAGAAAGCACCCCAGAATTTGGCCGTGAATTGGGGCCCTCTGTCCCAGACGATATCCTTGGGGAACCCATGCGAGTGGACTATGTGCTTTAGGATTAGTTCAGTGGTGGTTTTAGCTAGGGGAGTCAAGCGAGAGGTGCACAACCTTGTTGAATCGGTTGCACAACCTTGTTGAATCGGTTTCGCAGGGTCGAGATGGATGAGAATAGGTGCTCAGGTCTTCACCTGAGCACCTATTCTCATCCATAGTTGGTGGAACGTCTGAGTGGCTTCTGGGGTTAGTTGGAAGGTGCCAGAGGAGGGATGGGTGAGGGCAGGTAGCGGTTCGGCAACTGAACTGTAACCTTGGATGAAACGCTGATAGAAACTGGCAAACCCAAAAAAGCACTGTAGCTGTTTCAACATCCTGGGTGGAGGCCAAGAACGCACAGCCTCCAGATTTTGGTGATCCATGGGCACACCCTGGGGCGAGATGCCAATAACCCAGGAACGTGGTGGAGTGCTAGTGGAAGGCGCATTTCTCCAACTTGCAGAACGGTTGGTGAGCGAGCAATCTCTTCAATACTGCCTTTGCATGCTGGACGTGTTGTTCGAAGGTCCGGCAGTTGAACAATCCAGGTAGACAATGAAATGCTTGAACTGCTGGAACACGGCGGGGCTGTTACAGAGTCCGAAAGGGATGACCAGGTTTTCGGAAATTCGCCCTCCCTGACGTGGAGCACGTTGTAAGCACTGCGGAGATCCGCAGCTTCGTAAAAGAAGACGCACCAGAGAGGACATCCAGGGCGGTTTTGATGAGTGGAAGGGGATGACGGTTCTTGATGTTGAGCCCCCGGTAGATAACACACATAGATAACATAGTTCTTCTTCACAAAGAAGAACCCCGCAGCCGCCGGGTAGCTGTAGAGCCTGTTCGTGCTGTTCCCAAGAGACTCTGTCACATACTCATCCATGGCCTTGGTCTCTGCAACTGAGAGAGTGAATAGGTGACCTTGCGGGGGGCGGGGGGGAACTGTACCAGGCCATGGGGTCGTGTTGGAGCAACCATGGATGGCTCAAGATGAAAAGGGGTGATGAGGAGGTGAAGGGTCTCTTGGTGGCTAACTATGAGCAGGGTGAGAGCTGAGTAGACTCATTGAGTAGACTCATTGAATGAACATTTGTTAATCTACTGGGTTTTCATTATCTTGCTACTTTCTTTGTGTATCGGGCTTCTTTGTGTCATGTGTCAAGTCTTGTCATGTGTGTATGTCATGCAAGTGTAAGTGTATGGTAAGTTCACCTGTGTGTCAGTCTTACAAAAATATATGCTTCCATATTTTGCAATAGTACACGATTTGTATAGTTTTGTATATTTTTCCATAAAAATCACTAATAGTCAAAGATGGCGCCGTGCTAGGTCACTCTGGGTCCAATACTTTGGTACACAAGTGTGTTTTTCATTTGACTCCACACCAAACCTTCACTAAGATGTAACGCTTTCACAATCAGCACTGTTTTTCTGAATTAATTAGATATAAGCCAAAACTTTATCTCATTATTTCAGAATCATAGCGGATGTTGTTCAAAAAAACACACAACTGTTCCTTACTATGCTGGAGCATGCCTAGTTGGAGTTGCAGTAGCTCAGTTTGCTGCAACTCCAACTAGCATGCCTTGTTGGAGTTGCAGCAAACTGTTCTGTTGTCTGTTTTTTTTGGTAATATCAGAGCCAGGTTTATGTGCTTGCTCCTTGGGGAAAACATTAGCTTATCACCTTGACCAGAGCCAAACAGACTTCCCTTTATAAATTACGTTTGACTACTAATTTGCCCATATAATGTAAAAACATTTTACATTATGTAGCCTTTGCTACAGAAAAACGTGATAATTACTTTTCTAACAATGTACTATACATGCAAAATGCCTGGAAATAAGAGGGTATGGAAAGAAATAACAAAGAGTGGGATATTCTGAAAGTATATAACTAATAATCCTAAATCAGTGGAAACCGCAAATATCTTCCGCTTTTTTTTCTTTTTTTTTTCGAGGCAATATATAATTTTTCATGCATTTTAGTGCTAAATTATTAAGAAAATTATAATTTACTGATTTTGTAACTTAAACATTAACGTAAATTCTGTTAAATTTCGTATAAAATAAAACTGTATACTTGGAGGAAAGAGGTTTGAAAGAAGCCAGTCCAAGAGCGTTTTTCATTTCTCCTTGCTGCTTGATTGGCTGCTTCCCTGTGACGCGTCTCTGACAGATGCTGTCCAGGATTCCCACATCATAACAGTTTCCCGCCTGTAGCAATCTCGAGTTTAACCTTAAATTTTTTAAGCTAAGTTTAATATGAAATTAAAGTGTATTGGGAGCGTATTTGGGGGCGAATTTAGGGTTTAGGCCTTTTTTTTTTACCACATCACAAATTCGCTATTTTTCACAATTCGCGGGTGTTCTTGGAACTTAACCCCCGTGAATTTCGATGGTCGACTTGTATTCTGAAAGATATGATCCGGCCACAGGGAGGGGATGATTTTGACTTCTTTGAGTCTCTGGATCAGAACATCCCACGTTTCATCAAACTCTTCAAGTCAAAAAAAGATCTGTTGGACAGAAACTGGCAGAATTTATGCAGCCCATCAACTGGGTACCTAATATAGCAGATTATGACTAATCCTTAGGTTGGTCTTTATCACATAATAATGCAACAATGCAGATGACACTTTTTCACTTCTCATCTGATTTGTGTCTTCTATATTCTATATTTCATTAGTCATCAGATGTGACTTCACTAAGCTCTGTTGTCCTCAAAGGCATTTCCATTGTACTTAGGAATGACTGCAATTAATTCTACAAGACGTACGTTCCATCTTTGAAAACTTAACGGAGTTCTAATAAGTCTTGAAAATTCTCTACGTGTATTTTTATGTGATTTATGTGGTTTCATGTTTTATGTGATTTATGTTGTTTTCGGTCAGTTTGAAAATAAATTTAAGACTAAATAATGCGTGTTCTCAGCGTCTTGCACACTCAATATGAAGAAGTGAATCTATGTATTGTGCACTCAATATAAATAAGTGAATTGCACACTCAGTATAAATAAATTAGTCATAAGTTAAACTTACTCTGTAAAGAATTACCAGCTGGGTTTCCAGCTTTTTACTGTAATTTTAACAGTAGTTGTACTGTATTTTGAATAACAGGTTCTTAATATTTCTTAAAAATAATTTAAAATACTATTAATTTTGGAAATTACAGTAAAATTCTGGCAACAGGGTTTCCAGATGTTTACCACAATATTTACAGTGCTTACACTGTATTGAATTACACTTTCTTACCGTTGTTGTAAAAAACATTAAAATACTGTGAATTTCAGTATTTTTCCTGTTATATGCTGTGTTCTGAAATAGTTTCATACAAAATGTACGTTAATAGTACATTTTTAATGACAGCTATTAACTTGACTGACAAATCAAGAAACAAAATAAACACAAATTAAATTAAATTCCTCCGCCTTTGTTGATTCAGGGGCGACGGGGAACTTTATCGACCGTGCTTATGCTGCTCAGTTGGGTGTGAGATTAGAGGTGTCCGAGACCCTCGACGTCGACATGGGGGCCATTCCCGTCCCGTACGTCTGGCGTGGGTCTTTAGTAAGCAATAGGCCGTCAAGCTTGTCATAGACCTACAGCCTGGCACGGTACCGCCCTGCAGCCATTTGTTCTCTCTCTCTGCGGGAGAGCAAAAGGCCAAGGAACCCTCCAGCGGCCCTCCAGCGCCAGGGAACCATTCGGCCCTCCAGCTCTCCTGGTGCTGTGGGGTTCTTCTTTGTCCAGGGCGGTTTTCGTGAGTGGAAGAGGGTGATTTTTAATAATAATTTTGTTGAGCTCTTGATAGTCGACGCAAGGACAGAGGCCCCCGTCGACTATCAAGGGCTCAACAAAATCACTATTAAAAATCACCCTCTTCCACTCACCAATACCGCCCTGGAGGCTCTCTCTGGTGCTGTCATCTTCACAAAGCTGGACCTTCGGAGCGCATACAATCTCGTTCGCATCAGAGACGGCGAGGAGTGGAAGACGGCTTTCATCACCAACAATGGTCTCGTAATGCCATTTGGTCACCACATTTCTGGGGTTCGTCATCTCACCCCATGGTGTCTCAATATACCCTCAGAAGCTGGATGCTGTGCGTTATTGGCCCCTACTCAAAACAGTCAAGCAGATACAGCGCTTTCTGGGGTTTGCTAATTTTTATTGCCGCTTTATCCGGGGCTTCAGTTCAGTTTCGGCGTCTGTTACTGCCTTCATCAATCTCATTCCCAAAGCCATCCAAGCCTTCCATCAACTTTTCACCACAGCTCCCATCGTGCTCCACCTGGACTCCACTCCAAGCTATTCGTTGTGCAGGTGGACGCCTCCGATGTGGCCGTATGAGCCTTCCTCGCCCAGCGAGATCCAGACCAGAAACTGCACCCGTGCAGTTTCTTCTCCAGAAAGTTTAATCCCACTCAGCAGCGATACGCTGAAGGGGACTTCGAGCTGTTGACAGTCAAGTGGGCACTGGAAGAATGACGTCAATGGCTCCAGGGCGGCGGTGATCCATTTACGATCTGGATGGATCACCAGAACCCCATAACCATCCAGTAAGCCAAGCAACTCAACCCCAGGCAGGCGCGGTTCTTTGAGCAGTTTAACTTCTAACTATCATACCATCTTGTGAGGGCGTCCGCCAAGGCCCTCTACCGCCAGTATGATGCTTAGAGCCCCCGGATGGACCCTGCACCTGTCCTTTCTTCTCAGATCAACATCTCGCCTCTCTGTTGGCAGCTTGACGATCGGATCCGCCAGGGGCAGATCTTGTGCCCCCTCCGGAAGACACCCCGCCTGGATGACTAGACGTCCCATCAGCTCTTCGGTCAGACGTCCTCCATTGGTCCTTGCGGGCCACCCTGGAACCAAGAAGACTCTCTCCCTCCTGTAAAAGGCCTTCTGGTGGCCCAGAATGGCCAAAGGATTTCGTTCAGGAGTCTGTGGTGTGCGCCAGGGCCAAGTCATCCAACCAGCCCACTCCCGGAGATCTCCAACCTCTCCCGGTTCCTCGTCATCTCTGGCCGCACATTGTCTTGGACTTCATCACTGACCTGCCAGAGTCGGACGGGAAGGACACCATCCTCCCCATCGTTGACCGGTTGTGCAAGGCTGTCAAACTGGTGACTCTCGCTGCACTCCCCTCTGCTAAAACCACTGCTGAGTTAGTCCACTTGCATGGGTTCCCCAGAGACATCGTCTCTGACAGAGGGCTTCAATTCACCGCTGAATTCTGGAAGGCCTTCTGTCATCTTATCAATTTGTCATGCAGCCTCCTCTCTAAAACCACACGTTACTGTTTTACCAGTGTGTATATTCAAAGAAAAGGACTAATATAAAAAAATAGAATGCAGTTCAAATCCCAGGGCTGCCAGTGGCACCACTGAGGTACTCTTGATCAGCTGAGGTACCCTTGACCACAGCTCCCTGGTCGGCAGCCCGCTGCTTCACTCAGGTGAACGAGTTAAATGCAGAGAACAAATTTTATAATGTTTACACTGTGTGCTGCGGTGTGTTCACGTGGCCGCTACACTTAAGTTGTGAGATGGGTTTTACAAGGGACAGAGACGTTTGTGTGGCACACCCTAGCTTTGATCTACAGGTTAGACTGAGATTTTGGGAATTTTCACATTCAATTTCTTTTCCTTTGTAGGACGCAATGAGGTGCTGCCTGTAAAATAGTACGGTTTGATGGCTTTCTTCATAGCTTCTCCGTCAACTTCACAGTTCATCATGGTCAAGCATTTCTTTAATCTGGGTCAGAAACACAAAATTTCATGTGGCCAAAAGAGCATCATATATTCATCTATTCTAACCAAAAAAAAAATCAAATTTACTTCACAAGATCTGCAATATTATTTCATCTTATATTCATTAGCATTTCATTTACCTTCTTACCTTCTCCTTGCAGATGATGAGAAGATTGTAAGATGTGGTGTTACTCTTGCAGCCATCTACTGCAACATCATCAGCTGGCTTCAGAAAGAATGTAAGCAATCTCAGAAGATGGGTTGTTGTGGTGTGCGGCGGAAATCAGTTACAGAGGCTGAAGAAGCATCTGGGAATGACCTGCTAGGCAAGTACACATTAAACTTTCAATAGAGACAGTGGGTCCAGTCTAGATAGATTTAATCTAAATAATTCAGTGCTAATGCTCAGGCGTTACTCAGATGTTAGTCAGTTCAACAACAAACGACAGTACTGCTTTTAAAACAGTCAGATATTATTCCTGAAAAAGTGTTGTCAATCACTTTTGTAAAGTCTTTTCAGTTGGCAGTTGACTGTGACAAAGAGAACATCATACAAATTAAGGTTAATTCTTTCTATACTTCATGACTGGACTAAGTATTGTAAGGTTGTTAGTAAGTTAGACCAGCAATACGTTACTGGTTAGTTACGTATTGCTGGTCTTTTGAATGTTGCATTTGTTCAGGAAATAAGTCTTTCCATTTATTATTCAAATTGATTATGCCCGTAAAGTTATAGCAGTGCAAATTACTTTTACTCGAAGTATATTTACTTTTATGTGTGGAATTATACAAAATGCTTTAAATTCCCACTTCACATTGCAGGCCCAATAGGCTCACTTACCTATTCCTTGCACACTTACACCTGAATTGTATTCAGTTTCTGGTGTACGTTAAACACTGTTTGTATAGTTTAGGAAACTTTTCATGTTCACAAATATCAAAGTGCATCCACGGGGAATATTTTTTTTCCATTTTGTATCTTTGTCAACAATAATATAGTTTGTTCAGCTATGGTGTGTTTTGGGTCGTTATTCTGATGCAGTAAGAATCCATCTAAGACTCTAAGACTCAAAAAAATCCGTCACTGAGATTTGTGTCAGATTCACAAATCTGCTTACTAATAAATTTTCTGTGTGGTCTGGTTTGGTTGTTGTGGAGCAGCCTGGCATAGATAAAAGACTCAGTTTTGTGAGACAGTTTCCTTTAACTGGGATTGGATTTGACCATTAAGGAGTTTATTTCTCCTTTATCATTTCTTTTCCTATTCTGCTATTCTGTTATCAGGTATCATAGACTTCAATAAAACTAACTTGTACATACCTTCTCTCTCTCACCTGCAAAGCATGACATCCATAATCTTGTCAATTATTTGGTATAGCCACACATGCACACAATACAACACAACACAGCACAGCACACGCTTCATTTTTCTCATTAACCATCTGAAGCAGTGGGCAGCCACAAACAGGGTGCCCGGGGAGCAGTGTGTGGGGATGGTAATTTGGTGTCACTGGCTGTCCTGGGATTCGAACCCACAACCTTCCGATTACAGCGGCAACTCCCTGACCACCATTCGGGTCCAGTTTAAAAGTTTGTTAACTTTTCAGACGTTTAATTAAGATCAGAAAAAAGTCAATAGCTGCATGTCATTGAATGATGAAGTCAATTCAACCATCATCTGCCTCAGCAGAAATGCCTAGACTCCATGCCAAGACCCCCCATTCCCCCCTCTCCCCAGCCACCTCCACCATCTCTTCTGGGGGAACACCGAGGCGTTCCTAGGAGAGCCGAGAAATAAAATCCAGAAAACCTCCCATGACAGGCGTCCAGGGGCATCCTCAGAACGTTCCTGAGCTACCTCAATTTGCTACGGAACGGCTCTTGTACCGCTAGTAACCGCAGTTTCATTCTTTTGATCACTACCCATAGCTCGTGACCATAACTGAGGATGGGGACATAAATGGACCAGTAAATTGAGAGCAGATCTGCAGACACCGCCCGAATCCTTCTGTTCAGCTCCCGATTCCCTCTACCCTCACTCGTGAACAAGATCCCGAGATACTTGAAGACTTGAGGCAGAAACTCCCCTTGTGAGCAATCCACCCGTTTCGAGCTTACCAAGTACCACGGCCTCGTACTTGGATGTGCTAATCCTCATCCCATTTGCTTCAGACTCAGCTGTAAACCGTACTGATGAATGCTGGAGTTCACTGATTGCTGAACCCAACAGTACCACATCATGCGCAAAAAGCAATGACGCGATCCTGAGGCCACCCACCCGGACACTTAGATATAATTTCCACAATTACTGCCGGCAATCTGAACCAGACTCCTTTCATACAGGGACCTAAAAGCCATCCCGATTCACAGCGCAAAGAGTACCAAGAGGGACACGGTCGTAAGAATTCTCCAGGTCCATAAAACTGGACTGGACTCTCCTGTCTAGCACCCTGACATAGACTTTCCCAGGGAGGCTGAGAGGTGTGATTCTCTAATAATTGGAGCAAACTCTCCGGTCCCCTTTTTTGCCAGTCCAGAAGCACTGTCTCTGACCTCCACGTAATGTTGAACAGGTGGGCACACCTGACAGCCCAACAACATCCAGAGGCCTTTAGGTACTCAGGGCAAATCTCATCCACCCCCGGGGCGTGGCTGGCAAGGAACAACCTCAGCCCAGCTTCCTCAGGCTCTGTGGACATCACTGAGGAGCACCAAACAACACCCTAGCAACCACCTTGTAGCGACCGTCTAGAAATTCCTTAGCAATAACCTCCTAAACATAGGAACAGCCTAGAAACTACTAAGCAACCAACTCCGACACCATAGCAACCACCTTTTAAACCTTACCATCCACGGCCAAATTCACTAGCAATCGCCTCCTACCCTAGCAAGCACCTAGTAACACCATAGCAACCACTTTTTATACCTTAGAAAGCACTAATACTAATAATAATAATAACAGCATCGGTAGTGGTATAGTAAAATAATACAACAACAGTAATAATAACAATGATTCTATCTATCTATCCATATTGCTAAGTAGTTTTTAGGCAGTTGCTATGATACATAAGGTATAAAGGTATTGCCATGGTGTCGAAGTTGATTGCTAAGTACTTTCTAGGCAGCTGCTATAGTTTATGTTGCTAGGCTGTTGCTATGGTGTAGCAGGTTGTTTCCAAGGTTCTTTGGGTGGTTACTATGCAGTGGTTGCTTGGGTGTAGGTTAAGGTGCTTGCTGGAAGTGGGTACAAGCACTAAATCTATAGTGGTTGCTGTGGTGTAGGTTAAGGTTGCTAAGCAGTTTCTATGCAATATATATCTATCTATCTATTTATCTATCTATCTAGGCGCAGAGGGGTGGCGGAGGGCTCGGGGACGCGCGTTTTTGGCATAGGCTTATGTAGGGCCTTACAGTGCCAAAGCCTGACATGACTGGACCCCAGGAAAAAGAAGTTTGAGAAAGTCAAGACAAGTATGTTTTCTTGTCATTTCAAACATAAACACACAGTACACAGTGAAACAAAACAACGTGCTTCCAGAACCATGGTGAAAAAACACAAGGGCAACAATACAACTGGACAAGACAACATTTCGTGCAATTGACAATAGCTACAATCTGGATGAATACAGTTTTTTGACAGGTGCTGTATTCTACCAGCAGAGAGTTGTGTTTAAAAATGCAGAACAGAGGCAGCAGTAAGTATGATTGTGCAAATATAGCAGCCACAGTACAGAGAATGTGCAGTGTAATAAATAGAAGCGTATTTATTAAAGTCTGAGTTTTTTTGGGGGGGCGTTGGTGTTGTGTGTGTGTGGTGGGGTACAGCCTCTAAAAGCATTTCATGATAATGGGTGTGAGTGCGACAGGATGATAGAGGCAGGACACTGACGATTTCTTTGTCACGGGTGGTGGCTTTGAAGCACGATGGAACAACGGTGGTGCTCAGAGAGATATTGAAGACATCTGTGAAAATCTGCCAGCTGGTCTGCAAATCCTCGGAGCACACAACCAGGAATGTTGTTTAGTCCAGCAAGAGTTTTCCTCACATCAGCCACAGAGCACCTGTCCTTGGGCGGACGGGGTGGTCATCCTCACTGCAATGTCATTTTGAGCTTCAAACCGTGCGTACAAGTGGAAGCAGACCTGGAAGGGAGGCCTCACCATCACAGGCAGCTGGAGATGCTCTGTATTTGGTGATGGCCTGGATGCTCTGCTACATGTGCCTCACATGTGTACTATTGCACCCCAGTGTCCTTGAGGTGGCTGTGAATTTTTTGGGCATGTGCGTGCTTCGCTGCTCTGAGGGCCCTAGATAGGTTGGCCCTTGCTGTTCTCAGGGCAGCCTTGTCACCTTCCACATCACAGTCTCTATGGTACAATAGCATGTGTAGCCGTTTCAGGAACGCTGTCGCTGAGCCATGTCTCTGTAAAAACAAACACACAGCAGTCTCTGAACTCATGCTAGGTATTTCGCTGGAGTCGGATGTTGTCCAGTTTATTGCCCAGGGAGCAAACATTATCAAGGAAGAGGGATGGGATGGCTGGCTGGCTTTAGCTTTTAGCCTAGCATGGACCCCTACTCACTTCTGCTTCCTCACGCACCGTTTGCTGAGGTCACGGAGCGGTCAGTATTTGAGGTAAGTTACTCGCTTGTTTCTTATCTGCAGCGGGGTCTGGCAGTCGTAAGCATGCTTACCAGCTTTCCGGATGCATGTTCACTTCCACACGGTGGCACTTTCCAAAAGTGTTTAAATCGTCACAAAACTTTGGGATTTATATTTTCTTTTGTACTGTTGCCTATGTGGCAAGCAGAAACTCATGTTCAAATACTTCATGCTGCATAAGAATAAATTTCCCCACTGAAAAAGCACTATTTACTAGGACTCAGTGTTACTCTGTAAAATAAAAAAATCCCGTTATTTTTACAGAAAAAACTTGCAGCTGTGGTTGAATTATTCTGTAAATTATTCTGAATTATTCTTTAAAAAATACTGTACAAGCATAAACAACTTTACAGAAACACTTGTAAATTTTACTGGATTTCGTTGTAAAACATCCACCAATTACATGTAAAGTTTACTTGGTTTCAGTGTAGAATAAGCAACAATTAGATATAAATTCACACGCACTGATGGAAAGAGGCTGAGAAACAGTTCCCCTATGTGTCTCACCGAACATGGTCTGTGTTTTCTGGACATATGAGCAGTAAATTACGATTTTACAGTGAACATATTTTCACACCCTTTTACTGGACATGCCACAGGTCGCCCCTCAACTAAATGCTCTTTCAAGTGGGATATAAGTTCTTTCAATGTTTAAAAATGGCGCCCAACGGCTGTGACAACGGCTGAAGTTGTAACAGAGGGTGTGGGAACACTGTGAACACGATAGAAATGACCTTTGAAAGCTGTAAAAAATGTTCGCTTGCAGTTGGCCCCAAAACATTTGAAAAATGGATGCGGTTCGTTGCACTTTACAGGGGTCTCTAGCGTTTTTCTGCAACAACGGAACTCCTATTTAGTACTCCCTATTGTAGTAAAGCGCCAGATTTTCTTACGAACTCCGATGCTACTTCACAACAGTAATACACAGGTCTGCAGCAATTTTGCTGGTCCCTTGCACACACACTTCTTACTTCAAATTTCAGCCTCGCTGGTCGGCTGTGGCGGCCAAAGCTATGAGAAATTTTTTTGGTTCAAGTGATTCTTAACATGCAGCGGACAAAGCAGCAGCACGGCTGGTGTATGTTTTAGACAACACTCGGCTGGATTCACTGGCAGATGAGCGCGCGCAGCGTCTTCGTGACTAGCTGGCTTCTCCCAGCGATAATGAACAAGGCACGAGTTCATCAAATTTAAATTTCAAAAACAATTTCTTGCCCCAAAATGCAAACCATCTGTAATAAAATAGGAAAAGGAAAAACAAAAACTTTACATTTTACTGCAATTTTAAAAGTTGACTGACAAACCAGAAAATCCTGAGTTGTGAGGGCTATTTCATGTTGGTTCGTAATGCTTGAAGCAAAAAGCATTTAAAGTTTTACTGTTTCTTGTCTGTAAAGCCCAATAAAATTAATTTGTAAAATGTAACACGGGTTCTTTCAGTATAAACAAAGCTGATCTGATTAAAAAATATTTTCACATTATTATGTTGTAATTTTAACTTTATTGTATTGGTCTTTATATCACAGTTTGTATGCGTTTAAACTACTGTAATTTGTTAACTCTACCAAAAATTATTTTTTTTTAACAAATTTTTAATTGAAAAATTAACAGTTGTTTTTTGTTTGGTATTTTACAAAATATTAATGTAAAATATACGCTTCTGTAATATTTTTCCTCTTACAGTTTTTTATGTCATTATTTTACAGAATTTCTCTGTTAATTTCACGGACATTTATTTTACACTGTAGTGTGTGCTGACAAGGCCACTCTGTCGAGCCTCAGAAACGCATGTTGAGTGAGATTTCTTTTATGGTATTTAAATGAAGCTGACAAAACGCCTTTGGACAACAACATGATATTTCTGACCTTAACCAGCCTAAATACTAGGTTTTCGTTGAATGACCTTGTTTACAGATTAACAGAGCAACCATATGGAGTTTTTCATAAATGGTCATTTCGTTTGAGAAACACTGTTTTTCCGTCTCGAGTCTCGGAACGTCTTCTGAAACATATGTTGAGTGAGGTTGCGTTCATGAAAGTTCAATAATACAGAAAAAACTCTTTGGACAACTACATAATATTTCTGACTTTAAGTGAGCCTGAAAGATTTGGTTTTCGTTGAATGACCTTATTTACCGGTTAACAGAGCAACCACGTGCAGTTTTTCATAAATGTTCATTTCGTTTGAGAAACTGTTTTTTCCGTTTTTCTTCCTGAAAAGGCCATTCCAGCTGTCTCGTGCCTTGGATGGGTTCCTGAAGCGCAAGTCTAGGTTTCATTAGTAAAAGCTCAATAAACTCTGTGGACAACAACATGATATTTCTAAGTTGAACCGATCCTAAATCAGTTGGTTTTCATTGATGGACCGTGTTTTAATAGATCAGGTTGAGTTTTTCATTAATGTTTATGGCATTCGACAAACAATGCGCTGAACAGCCTTGCTCTGAACAGGCGATTCCAGCGGTCATGAGCCTAGGAAAACTCCTAAAGTGCTAGAAACACATGTTAAGTGATGGCACTGTTATGCTTTGTACTACAGAGCGCTCAAGAGCCAATATCATTATTAGACTTACACAGCAAGAAGTGTATGAAGACGAGTTCAGGAGTCTGGACCAAGGATAGGTGTCATGGCAAAGCTCACTTAAGAAATTGAGCCCCTTCATTGATACTGACTTGAGAGTGGGTGGATGTGTTTGCTCAGAAAACCTATGCAATCATAAAAAGCATCCTTTAAGCATAAAGAATTAACCAAGTTTGAAGAATCACCATCCAACCCTCGCAAGCACTTTATCTCCTTTTCGTCTCTTCTTAAATCTCCATCTCTCCCTGTTTCTCCAGCTCTCAGCTTCATGACTGGCAATGTCCCATCTGTCTTCAAGTCTGCAGTGGTCACATCAATTCTGAAGAAACCCACGCTGGACTCTTCAGATGTGAACAGCTACAGACATGTATCTCTTCTCTCCTTCCTTTCCAACTCAATATCTTTCTTTCTCAAAACAGGCTTCAGGACTCTCTCATAGTCCGGGGTCAAGGCTGCACACTCTAGTGACACTGAGCTACTTGCCATCACCGAAGAACATCATACAACTAGATGAGCCAACCTGTCTTCTGCTCTGATTCTTCTTGACCTTTCTGCAGCCTTTCACATGGTCAACCATCCTATCCTCCTGGCTACTCGCTCCAACCTTGGGATTTGGGGCAAAGCCTGGCATCCTACATCAACGACCGGAGGAACCAGGTAGCATGGCAAGGATCCCAGTCTGCCCCACAAAGTTTGTCCACTGGTGTTTAACAGGGCTAGGTCCTTGGACCACTTCTCTCTTCTTTATATACCGGTTCTCTTGGGGATGTAATAGCCTCACAATGTTTTTCCATGCAGTTTTGTGCAGATAACACTCAACATATTCTCTCTTTTTCCCTCTAGTGACGATCAGGTCTCAACCGGTCTGGCTGACATCTCCTCTTGGATGTTGGCCCACCACCTCAAGCTGAATACCAGCAAGATTGAGCTTCTCTTCATCAAGGAGAGTCCATCACCAAGCCATGATCTCACTATTTCTTCTTTTCGTCGCAGGTTGACTACATCTCCAGGCCATGTAGATACCTTCTTTACAACATCAGAAGAATCTGACCTTTTCTCACCATGGAAGCTACGCAATCTCTGGTCATCTCCAAACTGGACTGCTGCAACTCACTGGCTGGACTCACACTGAAGGTGACGAGACCACTTCAGCTGATTCAGAATGCAGCAGCGAGTTTATTTTTCAATGTTTTGAAACTCCCGCATTAAGTTCAAATCCTTAACAGTTCCCTTCAACGCCAAGAACAGACATGCACCTCCTTACTTATGAGCACTGATTAAGCAGCGTGTCACTTTTTGTCCTCTCAGGGCACTGCTCTTCTTGAAACTCCATTGTGCAAAAGAAGAGGAAGACATGCATCAAGACCCTTTTCAGTCTTGGCCCCCCCAGTTGTGAAACAAAGTACCTCTTTCGATCAGATCTGCGGAGTCCCTCTCTGTCTTCAAGTGTCGTCTGAAGACCCCCCCCTTCAAGGAGCACCTTGGTGACTAAGGCCTTGTGCATACAGACGTCTGAATCAGGCGTTTTCCTGGCATTAGTGGTGTCAGGTGACCGCGGATTGAACGCTCATTGGAGCAAATCAAAGCTTCCAGACAGGAGTTCATCACCTGCGTTTGGTCGGCTGCGAGTTTGGATGGTGTCAAATAAATGCTGCAGACTACAGCTGATAGCAGTTTGTTTTATTGATTATAGGCACAATGTGCCTGTTTGTTTGTTTGACTGATTGCATACTACCTGTTGGGAATGGTTCTCTGTTAACTTTTGGGGCAGCTGGTATCCTAATGGTTTGGGCATTCACCCTGCGATCAGAAAGTAGTTGTTTCGAATCCCAAGACTGCTAGTGGCACCTTGAGCAAGGTACCGTCCCCACACAGTGCTTCCCGGGCGCTGTGTTCCTAGCTTTTTGTTTATTGTATAGGTTTTATTTGACATACTTGTCACAATTAAGCATGCTGTTCTTAATATATATTTATGTGACAATTCTGGTTTTTACCCTTTTTGGGGTTTTTTTCTTCAAGGCATAAAAATAGAAATGTAACCATTTAGTTATACAAATATCAACATTTTGAGTACTGCCATGGCAGCTCTCCTGCAGGGGACATATGGTACTCTGTTGCACAAAGTTGAGATCACAAAAGGCCTTAATAATCCCATCAGCATTCTCCGGTGTTACCTGTGTGGCTGTTGTCAGGACTCTTGTTTGACAGGATAGCAAATCAGCACTCAACATAACACCTTACCCTTGTCAGGCAGTAATTAAACACTCTTTTTTGAATTGTAAGTGCACGCTTGGAAAAGGGCTTCATCAGCAACTAAAACGTGGCATTGGTATTTCCCCATTCAACAATAGGTCTTGGAACGGGAAAATTTTATGTCCCATTATAAAATTTGCGTCCCATGGCGGAAGAGCGAACGACGCCAGAATCTGATGAGCTCCCATATGCTCCCACATCTATGGCTACATAAATAAGAACTGTCTGCAACTGCCATCAACACAACAGAAAAATATTTTTTGTAATTGTAAAATCTTGTGCCACTTCTGGGGGCAATGGAACATGGATGTGCTTCCCATCCAGGGCTCCAAGACAATTAGGGAACGGGGATCTCTAGCAGAATCCTTTGGAATATCAATCCACAGCTGCTCTGTTGGCTCTGGCAAGAGAAGAAACTGAAAACATGCCCACAGCATGTTTCATGCACAATTTTTTGAAAGGTACCAATAGGTACTTTAAATGTGAGGAAGAAAAGCTGCCAAAAACCTTAGAAAAAAGCAGTATACATATTAATATTAATTATAATACAAAATACATATTCTCTGTGATTATCATTGCTGGTATTTTATACATATGTTAGTTTAATATTCATTCATTTAACATTCAAAATACAAACTTATGCGCTTCAACCAATTCAGTGGGTGCTCAATTCAACTGCGCAACACATAGACTAATGTCCTTCACGTGCCCCAAAACTTTTTTTAATACTCATAGCTTAATATGCATATGTTATTTTTCATTCTTAAACAATATAGAATATATATGCTTATTCCATGTGATGCCATGATGTCAAACCAAGACTTTGTAGTAAGAGGGTGAACCCACTATCGGCAGCGATGTTTGTTCCTTTCCTGTCTACGACACTGTATCAGGAAGATTTTAAAAACAAGAATGTCGAGACTTAGTTTTAACAAAGAATAGGGATCCATGCTTCAGTGCATAACTATCCACAAAGACGATGCTCATGTAAACACTTTTGACAGAATAATTACTGCCCCCACAAGGTAAATACACCAAACTACAAATTGGGCTGCAAGCGGGCGCTAAACAGCGTCAAAAGAATGCCAACGCCTCACTGAAGTCAATCAAGCGCAGCTACAAAACGCAACAAAAACGCGTATGGCGTGTTCATTTATCCAAGATTTGAACGTCCGTGTGGATGAGGCCTAACTAGTCCTTTTGTTATCGCTTACTCATTTCTTTTTTTTCCTATATATTGTAGCAAGCAGCTCGGACACAGACGCGAAGGCAAGTTACAGCTGTAGACCACCCGGGTCAGTGAGTGCTGCGCTTTTATTTACAAAGTTCGGTAGGGGAAAGTGAGGTGTTGGAAGGTGTGCAGGAAATCTGGTGCACAGGGTTGTCTGGGTGGCTACAGGTCTGGAGAAGGGTGAGTCCTCTGGACTGGAGTCTGTGGGAGGAAGCAAAGTGCAAAGCCGTTATCTGAGAGTCTTTGCAAGGCGATCCTCGTGTCTGTCTCTCTCTTTGTCGGTAGCCCCACACTTCTCATTACCGGGAACCGCCAAGCGACTCCCGTCCGCTTCAGCACCCTGGACAGCGCCGGCTGAGGAGCGCTTCGCTGCCGCGGAGGTGTTGACCCGGTGCCACAATAAAAAAAAAAAAAAACCTTCGGGCACTTACCCTATTAACTCCATGTTTTTCATACTTATGCTTTAAGCTCTGACTTTTTCTTTTTCTTTAGACAGGATTTGTTAAGGTGTGTAACTTAGCTGACAGTAACTTGGTTGAATAGCGGATATTGATTTAAGTATAGCTTTACAGGTATGAAGAACAGACGTGGACTACTTAAGCACGCTGGATAAGAGCGTCTGCTAAATGCCGTAAATGTAAATGTACGTATCCCACATATGTTACGGAGAACTGTTAGGGCTAGTACATTTTCGGGTATGGTAGAAACACTCTTGAAGAGACAGACTCCTATAGAATGTGATGAGGATTGGTGGGGGGGCTCTCTTTAGTCTCCATAGAAGGCGCAGGCACTGTCGAGCCCTCTTCGCTATGGAGGTGGAGTTGAGGTTCCAAGAGAGGTCTTCCGTGATATGGATTCCCAGGAACTTGGTTTTTTTTAACTCTCTTTATGATGGTGATTGACATGGTAGATGTACATGGTTTTATATATGTCAGAGAGTTAGATACACTACAAAAAACTCTTTATCTCCCTCAGCCCTCTGTATGCTCGAAATGGATTAACTCAGGTCCTTCAAGCTGGGCTGGAAATCCTCTAAAAAATATGCTCTCCAAAAGCCCCCCAGACTCAGACTAAACACCTGCACTTAAGCGATGATAAGTGAAGATGTACCATTGCATGCATCTTTGAGAGCGACAGTGTTACAAATCTGTGTCAAACGTTCAGACTTATATGGCCCATTTAGCCCTGGAAAAACACAGATACACTCCTAAATAAGTAGATAAGTACATGTGCTGAAGATTTAACTGGCATCCACTAAGAGTTTGCGGACAGTACATGTCCTTGAAGATTTAATGACTTTGTAATAATGAGTTTTCAAAACTATAGCATGTCGGGGTTCCCAAGATGGTGACTTGAAGGAAGGACGCGTTTTGCGGAGTTGGTGCGCTTTTCAGCCTATCTTTTCTTTTACTTTGCTTTGCATGAGCGTACAACTTACAATGAGTCTTAGTAATTACTTTTTGAGGCAGACTGACAATATGCCACATAGAAAGAATACAAATGCAAAAAACGCTGAGGAATGCAGCCAACCGGCTAACAAAGCTAGCACGCTGACCACGAGTGTCAATATAGACAGCTCGCTCGCATTTGCACTTCGAGAAGTGGTCTCAGAGATCACAGATAACATCACTAAAATTATCGATGAGAAGCTAAGTCCACTGTCACAGCTGTTGCAAAGCCAACGAGAGGAGTTGGACACTCACGAGAAGCGGATCACGGAGACGGAGGGGAGAATATCGGCTTTGGAAAATGCGGTAGACCCGGCTGGAAACAAGATGAAGGCATTGGAGCAACAGGTGCACCCAGCACATTAACGACTTGGAGAACAGAGGCAGAAGAAAGAATATACGCATTGTCGGACTCCCCGAGGGCTCGGAGGGCGACAACCCAACGCGTTTCTTAGAATCCTGGCTCCCAAAAATTTTGCACGTTGAAACCAAAACGGGTAGGATCAATCTAGAGAGAGCACACTGCTCCTTTGCACCTGCGCCCACACCGTCTCAGAGACCACGAACTATCCTAGTAAGATTTCACAACTATCAGGACAAACAGCATGTGATGAATGCTTCGTGGGACATGGGCAAAAAGAATCAACCTTTGAAACATAACTCTGCAGTGATGATTTTTCAAGACTTCTCAGCGGAAGTTCTTCGCAAGCGCAAAAAGATTTGACGGAGTAAAGAAACACCTGAAGTCCATCGGCGCTGTGTATACACAGATTTACCCCGCCTCGCACAGAGTTACTGTCTGCGCCACAACACAGATGTTCCGAGACCCGGTTGCCGTGGACCAGTATATTGATTCCCTGAAGGTGACCCCTTTTAGTTCCTAAGTGTCCTTAGTCATTTCTCGCTTTGGTACTACTACTGCTCTTTTAAGGTTGTGGATGTGCTGTGCACGAGCGCTCCGGGTCGGGTTTTAGGCATGTTAAATATTATAGATCTGTGATATAGGTTTGATTAAGGCGACACCTCTCTTCTGTCCACAGGTCTTCTGTCTTCCCTCACTCGAGATCTCTTTAGGTTAGAGATAGATAGTGTTTGATCTGAATGTCAGTTTGGCAAATTGGAATGTTTTTGTTGTTTGTATATATTTGTTCTGATGTTAACTTGTCCTGTGATATTACATTTAACTGTTACTGGCCATACCTCAAACCTCTTATTAAGGTAAGGAATAACACCAGACCTATTAGTCAGGTTAGGATTGTAGGTGAGTGAGAAACAGTGTTCTAATGGTGTAAGTCCACTTCCCGCTGCCAGTGTGACTGCAGCAAGAGCACAACCACTAATGTGTCTTTTCTTTCCCTTTTGCTTAACAGCTGTCACGTTCTCAGTATTCTGAACATTACAGTCAATCAATTCATGACTGATGGCATGATGAATCCGAACCAATGTTAATGTCGGCAAGGTCGATGTTGGCGATGTCTGGTAGGTCTGGGGACTCTTGCTGGCCCACACCTGCCTCATCAGAGAATAAATCACCAAAAACTCAAAATCAGTAAAATCAGCAACACCTGGCAACACCCTTCCTCTTTGGTGGTCGAGGTCGGTTGGCTGACTGGTGCTGGCGGTTGGTTGATTGATTGCTGTTACCGATTGGGACCTGTAGAGCGGCACCGGATTGTTTTGCTGGATCTGGGATGGGGAGTAGTCGCGCTGTTTGCGACCTCGTCCAGGGCCTTTCTTGCTGTCCTGTCTCCTCCTCCTGTTTTCTTGTCTCCTCCTCCAGCTTCTACAATTCTAAATCCGGTCTCAGCCTCGAAAAGGCTAGAGATTCAGCAACGTAATCTTGTGGTTTTCCTTCAAACTGAAATGGCAACAATTCAGGATTAACTGATCTTTTAAGAGTCACATCTGGATATGTGAGTAAGAATGAATATTGCTTGCATTAAAACAAATCTATTGTTTTCAATTAGCTCTATAAGTTTGTGATTGGAGTAAATAATCACTGGGTACCCCATTGTTAGCACAGAAGCTTTTTCATAGCCATAATGTGCTGCTGATAATCCCTGAAAGCATGGTGGCCATCCCTGGGCCACTCCATCCAATATGCTATGGGTTGCTTTTTTCCTCCCACTGCATGTCTCCTGCATTAATACTACAGATGCAAACTTACCACAACGATTGGCAACATACCAATGAAATGGTTTTTCATAATCAGGTGTTGCTAATACTGGCGCTGTTTGCATTTCCTGTTTCAAAGTTTCAAAGGCCACATACGCATTTGCTGTCCATTTTAATGATGCATTTAGAGTTTTTGTCCCTGCTTCTGTTATTAAGGCTCTCAAAGGTGCAGTTTTTATTGCATAGTCCTCTATCCACTCTGCACTAAAGCCTGTCATTCCCAAAAAGGACATCATCTGTCCTACTGTCATTGGCTATGGTGCTTTACTGATCCCTACCAGCTGTGAGGGTGCTATTGCTTTAGTTCCATGCGCCACCAGCCTTCCCAGGTATTCTACCTGTGGTTGACAGTATTGTAAGACTGCAAGACTTTATGTCCCCCTTCGCTAATTTCTTGATGGAGTCTGCATGGCACTGTTCTATGGTTGAAGAACAAAGAATTAAATCATCAACATATTGTAACATTGTGCTATCTAAGTCCAACTCCTCTTGATCCTGTCTCAGGACCTGATTAAATATGTGAGGCGAATGTTTGAATCCTTGTGGGAGTCTTGTGTAGCTATATTGCTTCCCTCTATATGTAAAAGCAAATACCTTGACTCTTCAGCTATGGGGATGCTAAAAAATGCAGAACATAAGTCTATTACTGTGAAATATTTAGCAGCAGGCGGAATGTTCATAAGTAAGGTGTGTGGGTTAGGCACCTCTGCTTGCCAATCTTCCTCTATCCCCTGTTCTGCTTCTGACTTTAATGGATATTGAGCTCTCCTTGGCAGCTGATCTGCACGGGTGAAGCTGATTTTATTAGTCCTACATCTGTTTCATGTTGTGACCATAGTTCTTCAGTAACCTGAATCATTTGTTGCTTCAGAGAGTCCTCTTTCACTGATTGTATGCACATCTGTTTCCACAGTTCTTTCTCTTCCCGTTCTGAAATGGTGACTTCCTGTTGGGTAGCTGTCATTCTTGTTTCACAGAGCATTTTCACCATTGATTTGTCTTCAACAAGTAATATTGAAGGGTTTTGTGTTTTTTCCCACTTGATCTTCTCTGTCTTCATCATAGGTCCCAAGTCCTTTGACTCATGCCCTTCATTTATTAGTAGTGTCATGTGGGGGCCTTGCTTCATCTATGTTATACCACTTTTGAATAAATTCATTATCTTCTATCTGCAATGCTGCTCCTTCTGTGGCTATTATCACACTGCTGGCTGTTAAACTAATTCTGGCTCCTGCAGTCTCTCTAAGCTACCCTTCCTCTAACTTCTCATCCTGGCTTCTATCATAAATCATTGTACAGTGATACTGTATCCTAGGCTTCCTTGCCTTTGGAATCTGTGCCAGAATAAACTTTCCCCATTGGCTCATTATTCTTCGAACTGGCCTCTCTATCTCTCCCAACAAAACACATTTATTTCTTTTTCCTGTACAACACTCATTTGTGCACTTACTGCCTTTTTATCTACATGTACACTGTCCGGAGTACACCAGATTTGAATTCCCAATCGGCACTGGGCATCTCTTCCTAATAAATTTACCGGAGTTTGTTCTAAAACTAGAACAGGTATTCTGTTTTATCCTGTTCTGTTAATTGGACTGGAGTAGTTACTGGTATTAGCTGCACTTGTTCCGAGAATCCTACGGACTTAACAAATTTTCCTAACCTGGGGAGATAAACAGCGTAATTTGAATTTAGACATGTGTAACATGCTCCAGTATCTATTAGTATAGGAATTTTTGTTCCATTTATTTGAACCTGCAGCCTCGGTTCCTCAACAGCTCCTCTGCTAGTCAGTAAAAGCTGTGTCACCCCGGTAGGATTCTCAGGGCACCCCTAGTACCCATTTTGCCGTCCCCAATAATTTATTGGGCCAGAATTTTGGTTTGGTCCAGGCCAGGTGGAGTTATGATTTTCTCTCATCCATGGCTGCATTGGATTCGGGTTTTGCTGCAGCTGTTCTTGACCCCTGCCCTGTGGAGGGCACTCCAGAACCCATCCATGGATTTACTGGACATTTCCTTCGGATGTGTCCCATTTGTCCACATCCCCAACAGACTCCAGGTGGGCCTTGTGGCTGTTGTTGCTGCTGTCTGCCTTTGAATCTCTGTCCCCTTGATCCGCCTCCTCCAGGTTGTGTATGCACATTTATGACTGGGATTGGAGGAGCTGTGAATGGTTGCTGAACCCCATTCTCGTGCTAACCAGCAGGTGGCACTGTATTTGATGTCACTGGCATCTAGGACACAGGCTCTTGTTCCATCACTGTGGCTTGAGATTTTTCTTTTCTCTTGACTTTTCCTGTCAGTTCTGCCAGTTGGAGCTGAGCCACTTTTCTGAGCACATCCCTCTCTTGTTCTTTAGTCTTTTGTTCAGCCTCTCTGTGTTTGTTCACAGCATGTACCACATGGGCCACACATTCTTCAAAGCCTTTTTCAGCCAGACCTACCACATCTTCCAGTTTGCTTTTGACTTTTTCTGGAAGGCCATCTAGGACCATTGTGCGAAAAACCACTTTCATCAGGTCGTCTTGATCTGGATCTT
>JBBPCZ010129039.1:0-23577 GCA_037974445.1 Brycinus macrolepidotus | reverse complement strand
TTTTTAAAAGCAAGTACTTCAGTACTTTAACTTAAGTAAAAATTTGACTGTACGACTTTCACTTGTATTGGGGTAACATTTGATCTGTACTTTCACTTAAGTAATGAATGTGAGTACTTTGTCCACCTCTGGCCTAAACACCCTGGACAGGTTGCCAGTCCATCACAGGGTAAGGATACTACATAATATGACAAATAACATTAAATGCTAGTTTTAGGCTGGAATGGGGCTCAAACATGTGCCATCTTAAAGACTTTATTTCACAATATGAATTTATTTCAAGAACTACAAATTTAACCCCCACAATGACTCTCTGTCACACTGCACACAGCACAGTGACAGCCAGCAGCCTGTAGCACAGTGTCGCTGCCGACTCACTGAGTCACATCGTGAGAGGGCATGGCTACATGACTAAGTTGACATGGCAGCCATCCGTCCAGAGGCTGAGGAATGCCAACAACATCAGTTACAGTCTCTCTCTCATCAGAATAAATGAGGCAAGACACACCGTGCCCCTGTGATGCAAAGAACGCAATAACGATGTCCTAAAGGAACCTTGACACCATGTGTCCGACCATGTCTCTGTACACAACGTCGTACAGAGACATCAAAGTAACAGAAAGGGGGGTTTGCTTGAGCCCATGAATGTGTCTTCTTTGTCCAAATGCTGTTGTCTATTTGAATCACTGTTGACCCTCCAGGCTAGGACAGTCACAGATTTGACTAAGGTACCGACCCAGTCAAAACAGCAAAGCTTTGATTGTGCCCTGTGGTGGGTGCAGACAACACTAATCTCTCCTCTTGCTCTGTGACTCGTCCCCTTTAATGTCCTCTGTTGTTTCTCTATAGAACAGTTTATTTGGTTATGCCAGTCCTTCAAGACCCTTTTGTTTATCAAATTCACAAAAAATGAATTTGCAGAAGAGGCAAAATTACATGGCACTGGCCATGTATGAAATAGTCGGTAACACATTCATCTGTTCCCGCAAAAGCATTGTGTTGTAGAAGGATGCCCCGCACGAGTGGCAAACTGTCCCAAACTTCTGGAAGGTGTTTTTAAGTTGAGGGTGTTGAAGTGCATTGGCGAACAATGACTTAGAGAGCTTGCCCTTCAGTTAAGGCCATAAATGTCAAAACTCTGTCAAAAAACAAAGAAAAAAGCACTTGTGTGCCAATGTTCTTGTTTTTTTAGCACTCCTATGAGATTCTAGCAGTTTGTAGCTAGCGGCATTGCACATAAACAAAATTGTCTGTGTTTAGTCTAGACCAGCCACGATTGTTCATGTCTGTAAAAACATTCTGTGTCTTATCTTAAGCTTTAACAGACATCATAACATATCTCTGACCTTGTATGTACAGTGACTTCTTCAGTAAAGTCCCACATAGAGCTGCTGTTTACCAGATGTATGTAGAACTTCCAGAAGGCCTAGAGTGATGTTTTTCCTGACAAACCTGGTCCTGCCCATTGTAAATCAGGATGTGGTTGGTTGATTCCACTGCCACTTAGTAAATACGCTGGTGGTTAATATTCTGGACACTTCAGGACAATTCAGGCCTAATCAATGAAAAAACTTGCTTGGCTATGTCTATCTATATAAAAAAATAATCTTAAATGTTTCCAACCAAAACTCAATAATGAAATAACAATTTTACTATAATACTCGCAGTCTAGATATAAGCATGATTCTATTCAATAAAAATAAATTAACAATTACAGACATGAAACCACAGATGCTCTCTCTTCTTTACGACTATGCAAATGAGTTGAGTGGATACCAATCAGATATTACTTGATATGTGGCACACCCTTAATCAACACTTAAATGCGCTCCAAGCGGGAGATGTAATGGCTGAAAAAGTCATATATTTCAAATGCTTGAGGTTATTACGTTGGATGAGAGGTTTAAAATGAAATGTTAGGCCCATTTGGACCACAAAACTGGCCTCCAATTCTGAATACAGTTTTCCTTTGGGCAAATCAAGTACAAGTGTTATCAACACAACCTCCAATAAGCACTTATGGGTCTTTACTACACTCAAATTCTTTTAGTGTCACTTTATTTATTCATTAATGTATTATTTAGCAGTTGCAGTTAAAAGCCCTGGAATCTGGAGGGTGCTGCAGGCACCTCATCACCCCTACTTCCCACGTTCCTGCCGGTCTCTGTTTTAAAGTTTTGAAGGGTTATTTAGCTTCAGACTAGAGTTTAGACCTTATAAAGCAACTTGCAACCACTTGAGACACCCTTCTGCCTTTGGAGGGCACGAATGGAAGACAGATTTGTACGCATGGTGGTTTTGTTTAGTCTACGACGCTCCACGTCCGCATTCTGTGTTTATCTTATGGCACCCTACAACCCAAGCAAGGCCTCGTTCTATCTCTCCCCGTCTCTCTCCCAAACGTGGCACGTGGAGGCCCATGAGTGTGTGTGACAGGACGCATGATGCTTGATCGCCACGCCAGTGTTTCAGCGGTCAGCAGTGAGGTGATGGACGCCAATGTGTCTGGCGGCCGGGGGCTTTGAAGGACCCAAAGTCACCATCTGGTGTTTACCTTCGTTCGTCAGCTCCATTTGATTTAGACATTTTCCTCTCCCGTCATCTCCCTCTGCCTGGGCCTTCATTTCTTTATTACTCTCTCTCTCTCTCTCTCTCTCTTTCTCTCTCTCTCAGGTTACATTGCCTGTGCTCCAACAGACGGCGAGATACCGACACATCCACTCCTGTGGTCCTCTTGTCCATGCTCATCCTAATTAAACACACACACACACACCGCACACAGCCCGCTGAGAGAAACCAAGTCACACACACATGGTGCGAGAAATATGCACCATCCAGACAACAGGCATCTGTTCTGCCAGGCGGCTTGTGGCTTGTTCCCCCTCCACCCTGAACCTTCTAGAGAAGACCAGCCCGGCCACAGCGAGTCTTTCAGTGTTATTCAATCTCCTCTGTTTATCAAAAAAAAAGATGATTCATGGGTGCCTAAGAGAGGCTTGGGTTCATAAACAGCCTTTAAAGTGTGTGTGGTGTGTGCGTCTTCCTCTGGCTTGACATACTCCGACTGGTGAGATGGGCTCTGAAGTGACACGCGGGCGGATGAATCTGCGGACGGCCTTAGGAGACTGTCACATCAAAGGGCTGCGGGGGAATTCAGGGGGGAGTAGTGGGGGGGGGTTAAAGCCCAGCCAGGACAAACAAGAAGCCACTGCCAAACACTGGCTCCAATTAGAGCAGGGAGATACTCTTACAACACAGAGGCAGTTCAGCGTTTTTCATGAAACAATGCCACTGTGCTCAGAAACTTGCACAAAAACTGAGAGAACATGAGCCACGGCCGGACTTTGAGGTCCTGGCAACAAGGCCTGCAACAACTATTGCCTAATGTTTGATCAATGCAAAAAGTAAGACATCTGAAAACATTCGAATAATCATCACATTTCTAGAGCCATGCTTTTCCATTGGGAAACAAACATACATCACGTTAAATGCTAACTGACCACCAGTATATGTTTGATCTCCTCTCCAAATAAGTCCTACAGGTCAAGATTGCTAGCTGCCTTGTTCTCAGTTGCATCTATTTTGGAGAATAGGTGAAATCATGCAGAGCACTGTTTAAACTCTCAGGATCAGATGTATTTATATGAGAAGGTTGTAGTGCTATATATGCATTGACGCACTCCATGTTACTGTTTCACAAAGCCTATTTACTAAGCTGTTCTTACTAGTATTAATGTTAGTATTCAGCAGTCTTTGTATTAAGTATTAGTATTTTGTAGTTAAGCAGCATTACACCTGTGGTGAATGTTTTGAAATAATGGATCAGCACCACTATCTCTTTGTCACTGAACTTTCTTTTTCTGTTTAGCCTTTATTATTTTCATGTTTTTACTAAATTCTATTAAGTTTTCAAGTTTCACTTGTCTTCATGACAAGTTGTAGTCTTAGTGAACCTACAGATAAATTCTGCCACATTGTGAGTCCATACTGTGGTGGCATCATGGCACATTTAGTGCACTTGTACATAAATCTGGCCCACTGTGTATCATAAGAACTTTTTCCTGAGCATTGCAATCCTACGGTTCAGGCAGTCTTGACAAGGAGACACTGTTTTCCTAAACTTCTCACCTCTCTCCCTCCGAGCTGAGCCCTGTTCCAGCCTTGCCGCAGGGGAGCGAGGCAACAGTTCCAACCCAATAAAGCGGTGTGTCAGAAACCATTTGGGGCCTAGCAAGCCGTGAAACCATGACGGGCCAAAGCGGCCTTTAGTCAGAAGTGTCTAAAAGGAGACAAAGGGGTGGGAAAGAAGCGCTCACAGGAGTCCGGCAAAGTCTAACTGAGATGTCCTAAAATCTGAAAGTCAGGTGCAAAAGGAATTTGTAACTGATTCCTCTCTGGAGTTCGGAAGATGTTCAGCTAATCCAGCGCTGGTCCTGAAGCACCACCTACCCTGTACTTTTTAGCTCTAACATGCTCTCCTCTGCTCAGGAAGGGCAAAAAAAATCAAAGTTTTACACTTAACTCAGATGTAGTTGATTAGAGAAGACATATTTGGGTCCACATTTTGCTTCTTTAGTTTAGAACTGGAGCTACAAAGTGAATATAGTGAACAAACTATAAATTCAACAGTCACCTAAATCTTTTTTCAGATCCCAAAAACATCTCTCAACCTGCTCAAACAACATTCAGCTCTTAATTAAGGTGAAGCAGACTTGTGGATGCAGTTTAGGACACAGTATGACCTACTATGAGCTGTGACCCAATCTTGAACCACTTTAGATAACAGATCGGGTCTTCTTACAACTGCTTGATGAATTCCAGCCCTGGTGTTTGCTGTAGTGGTGATGTTTTGTTCATTTTTGTAGCAGTGTACTAAACCACGTCGACAAGTCAGCACCACCTTAATTAAGAGTTGGATAAATGTTTTGGAGGTGTATTTAGAGAAACAATTTGAGTGACTATTGACTTCCAGTGTTTGTGACTTGTAGGTACAGTTCTAAGTTGAAGAAGCAAAATTTACACACCAAACACACCTTGGCTGATCAATTACATTTGACGTGAGTGGTAAATTGTGTTAATTGAATTATTTTTGTCAAACTATTCCTTTAATTAGCTGATCAAACCTACAGCAAAATTTGTTACACCAGGATCAGGACTGACGATTACTAGGCTACCCCAAGAAAGAAAGAGTCTGAGAGGTGTGTGTGTGTGTGTGTGTGTGTGTGCGTGTGCATGTGCGTGTGTGTTTGTGTGTGTGTGTGTGTGTGTGTGTGTGAGAGACAGAGAGACAGCAATTGCAGTCTGACAGTCCTGAAGTCATTCATCAGTATGACCAATGTGTCCACCCCCCTCCCACAAGCAGCAATTGCTGGAGTCCACACACACACACACACACACACATGCAGCACACCAGCTCTCCCTCGCCTGGCAGATGTGCAAGGCTCCCTCCTGTCCAATAAAACCCCTACGCACACACACATACCCACAAAGACACACACACACACACACACACACACACACACACACACACAGTGAACCAGCACTGGCACTAATTCAGTAGCACTTCCCTCCAGAAAGGAGACACTGGAGTGAGACACTGGTGCACATCTTTAAACAGTCTTGCACAGCTGAGGTCTAAAGCGTCCCAGAGGAGCTACTGAGTGTTTCAGTCCAGGGCTCACATACACACACACACACACACACACACACACACACACACACACACACACACACACCCCCACACCCACATCTACACTCAGACACACAAAGATTAATTAACTCCTCATACCCTGAGAGATCCCATGAGGGTCCACATTTCAATTCCTTACCCCCATAACTGCATTACTAACATAGTAGGTATCCAATAATTCATAATAGTGCTATGTCTTAAAGGCCCCATTATAACAAATAGAATGTATGTAAACATTAATGTGTTTCAAAGTATACCATTCATACTCCATTCCATGGATGTGCAGATGTATGGAGATGAATGGTTTCACTTATATTCACTTTTACAGTGTGAAACCACTTATCATCATACAAAAGGTTCTACATCAGAGTGGAGAAGAATTTTACCTGGAAAAGAAGCACTTGATTTTTTATAGATACCAACGTCTGAGTATCAAATGATACGAAATTGATCCGACATTTCTTCCTTAAGAGCCACTGAGTTTTAAAGGGAGCTGTTTTTAATAGAAACACGTCACTTAAGATGATTTAAGCTAACATGCTCAAACTACCCAAACGCTCTACAACCCCAGGAGAAGAAACACACACCTAACAACATGACATTACACAGTGTGAAGGGAGCTATTTCAGGTTGGATTTCTTACACGGTTGGATTGGATTCCCTCTTTTTTCTCTCCTTTCTCCTGTTATCAGCTCCAGTTTGAACATCTCAGCGGTTCTTTGAGCTGTCACAGTTCTGAATAACCAAATTTACCCAAGAACTTATGAGGAATCCCCTTGCTGAAGGGCGTAGGATGGTTCCCTCAGACAAAACCCCCATCCTCAGGAGATGGTAAGGTCTTTGAGTTACTTTGAAATAATTTAACATTGAGAATCTCAACAGAAGGAAACAATATAATCAGTCCCAGGTTTTTGACAAAAGATCTAAAAACACAGGCTGGTAATTATTAAAAATGAAACAAAAAATGTTAATGTTTAGGAAGTATAACTAAAAAAACTTACAAGTAAATACAAGAATGGAACAGCCCCAACAGATGTTCATCCTCACGTATAAATTAAGAAAAGATGAGATAATATAAGATAAGAAGATAACCCTTTATTAGTCCCACTGGTGAGAAGATTTGCATTGTTACAACAGAAAAGTGGACAGAACAAGAGAAGAAAGTAGAATAACCAATAAAAACTATATAATATAACAGTATAATATAAAAAATACACTATACAATATCTTATAGAAATATAAAATTATTAACAAACTATCTGGGGATTCTCAGATCACTTTTCTAGATGTTTAGTCCGGTTATCTACAGGGGGCTTCTCAAATCTAGAAACATTTCAAAGCTTTAATAGATCCAACATACTAAGGCTCTTTCCACATCTGAAACTCTCTCTGTCTCTCTCTCTCTCACACACATACACACACACACACACAGGCACAACACACCTCAGTGAACTCCTACACCCCTCGTCCAAGTCTAAACTACTGACGCACCATCTGACCTAACATAAACAAATTCCACTGTTGGCAATGCACGGCCACAGACTCACACACACACAAACACACACACACAAACACACACACACACACAAGGGCACAATAAGGAGCATTCAAATCCCCGTCCAGTCTCTCTCCCCAAATTTGGAGTTCTCCAGGCTCTTCGTCCACAAAAAAAGGTGGAAGAAGAGGACCATCAGGACATTCACACACTGAGAAGACCCCCCAGCCCCCCAGCCTCTAAACACCTTATCTCATCACCCTAAACAGCTGAGAAAACACACTCATAGCATCCTGCCCCAGCATTGCTCCAGAACTCCCTCAACCCCATTCGCTACTGCCTGGGTCTCGCTCCTCTCTTCCGCCTGGAGGGAACTCGGAGCTTCCAGGTTTTTAGAATGATAGGGATGTTTATGAGGGACGTGAAAGAGAGACAGAGGAGAGAAAAAGAGAAAGCATACAAGGGCCTGGTTGATGAAGGGAGAGAGAAAAGAGAGAGAAAGAGAGGAGGGAAAAAAGAGAAAGCCTGCAGGAGCCTGGTTGATGAAGGGAGAAAACAGAGAGAGAAACAGAGGAGAGAAAAAGAGAAAGCCTCGCTGAGGAAGGGAGACAGAAAAGAGAGGGAAAGAGAGAGAAAGACAGAGAAAGAGTAAGAGAGGCTCCCACCTTAAAGCCAAGAGTGGGCAAAGGAGAGGGGGGAAGCGTGTAAAAGAGTTCCCCCACCTAAACACACTCACACACACACACACACACACACACACACACACGCACATGCTGCTTACAGTCATTGAAGTCTCGTCCACGTAGGTCCACCTTCCTGCCCGAGGAATAAGCTCATGAAGCAAAGCTTCCGGGCTCCTCTCTTTCTTTTTCGGAAGGAAAGAAGCACACCTCCTCTCCTCTTTCTTTCCTCCTTTCTTTCTGTGGCTCTCTGCTCCCACTGAGGGGGGTAGGAAAGAAAGCTTCTGCCCCTGAGATGTTACCCCCCTCTTCCCTCCCTCCCTGCCTCCCTCCCTCCCAAGGCCCCCTCCCTGGGGGCTAATCCTCGCCGTGGCCGTCCCGCTCCGAAACTCCTGTGGCTCGCTCACTCACTCACTCACTCCAAGACAGAGAGAAAGAGAGAGAGGGGGAAGACCAGCAGCAGCTGCCTCATGTTGAAGAAAAGCAATCCTCTGTTCTCGTCAAGTACAGACAGGGAGAGAAAAGAGGGAAGAGAGAGAGAGAGAGAGAGAGAGAGAGAGAGAGAGAGAGAGAGAGATGGAGAGAGAGAGAGAGAGAGAGAGAGAACAGGACAGAGAGCACGCCCCATTGCCCCGCCCATAGCTCCCACAGTCTCCTCCCTCCCCCCCCTTCGCTTTTCTTGGCCAATCAGAGGCAAGAGCGCATGCACGTGCCGTGCTTTGCCACTCGCTCTCCTCACGGCTGATCCGTGCTTCAGAGTGGCGGCTGTTTCTGGAGATAACCTGGCTTTGCTTACCCAGGATTAAACACTCCTTCTAGTTGAGCTTTATTTATTTATTTATTTATTTATTTATTTATTTAGCTTCTCTAATGTTAAATTAATCTATGGCTCCGGGGCGGAGAGGCGGAGAAGGAAAGCTCCTTCAGGTTCAGGAACAGGTTTTGATCCGACCGGGCCGGTTTTAACGACAGCACCTTGTTTATCGAAGGACATGCTGTTGTGCTCAAACTAGCCGAATAACCCACAACTGCCCACGGGGAGGAATACACCGCAAACAACATGACATCACACTGTGTGTGGCGGTGCTGTTTCAGGTTAGATTTGTTACAGGATCGGATCGGATTCCTTCTTTTTTGACCCTCCAGTGTCGCTCCAGCATCGGCGCGGCTTTAGTTGGCTTAGTTTGCAGATTTCCATATACTGGCTGAGAAACACAACATCAGTGTCTTTTTCCTTGAAAAAGCAAGGAAAGTTCAATTTCTCTGAAACTGAACTGAATGAGAAAGAGAAAAATAGAACATACAATAGAATTTAGATCAGTTTTCTGCTTAAACTTTGTGATTAATTTTCCCCCTCCAGCAAATTCTGGACTACAATAGAATAGAGTATATAATCCAATTTATTTTTAATGTGACCACTACTGCAAGATTATGGCTGTGAGGAATAGAATAAAATAGAATAGAATAGAATAGAATAGAAAAAAACAGAACAGAATAGAACACAACAGAACAGAAAAAACAGAGCAGAATAGAATAGAATATAAAAAAACAGAATAGAATAGAAAGAAAAGAACAAAACCAAATAAAACAGAACAAACTAGAACAGAACATAATAGAACAAAACAGAATTGAAATAAATATAATGGAACAGAATTTAATTAAATAGAACAGAATAGAGCAGAACAGAATAGAATAGAAAATCACTTTCAAAAATACGTTTCAACAATAAGTAATTGCGCTCAACGTTAATGTGTTTGTGACATCACAAAAAACAGTGAACAAAATATCCTACTGTTATTTTTTGACCTTTACATAAATGTATGTAAGCATCTTTGTTTATCTATTTTTACATAGGTAGAACATTTAAATAATTTCATACATTTACATGTATGCACTCACAATTTCCTTGTGTGTTTAGGGATCTAACCCCATCAGCCAGCCCCCCTCAAACCCCTCCCCCTTCCTCTCCAAACCCCCACTGCACACCTAAACTACTCACTCCTGTCTGCTCCAGATCTGTGTGTCTGTGTACGTTCAGTCTTTGGGACTGACATGCTTTTCCTGTCCACTTCCTCTCCTCGCCGGCCACACACCTAACACTGGGGGGTTATGGGAGGGAGCAAAAAACCTGAATCTGACCCCACTCCACGCTGCCAAGAAAGCTAAATCGCTCTTTTCAGAGAGCCGGGGAACCTCTCTGCGAGAGAAAGGCTGTCTCTGAAGGAAAGGTTATGAAAACATGCGCTGGCGAGGGGGTCGCCAGGCCCCAGACGAACATTAAAACCCATTTACTTTTCCTCCAGATGCACAAGTGGCTGCGGAAAGTGACCCCTCGTCCGGCTATGGAAAAGCTACCTCAAGACCTCTGCCGATGGCCAGGCTAGTTCCAAGCTCGGCTTCACAAAGCCACCAAAGATCGAACGGCATGCACAGCCGAGCCAAAGTATGTGGAGCTGGCGGCTGAGCTCGCTCGGAATAGTTGCTCGCACTGGGGAGGAAAAATAGCTGAATGCTGCAGACGGGAAGGGCTCGTCTATTAACTCCCATCAAAATCTCATAAATACTGCATTCAGAGGCGCTTGATCACTTCGCTCCGCTTCAGCAGAATCACAACGATGCAAGGTTACGAGGCAGGGACTGATATTAGAGTCGAGTCAATTCTACGAGTTTTCTTCAAGGTTTGATTCTGGAACTACAAGACTCAAGTCGCTAAAGGGCTCATTTCATTTATGGCAGATTCACTTATGACATTTGTTTGTGTTTACATACCATAAAACCCATTTTCCAACCTCTCTTTAGTTTTTTTGGCAGTCTATTTAAGAATGATACAAACAAATGGGCTCTGCTGTGATTGGCTGCTCTCTGTTGTGCCTCATGCAAAAATCAGTTTAGATGGAAACACTCCTTATAACTTCAGAGTGAAAGGGCGGGGCTAAATAGAATAGGTGGGGCAGAATAGGCAGAAATGTTCTCATTGGTTCTCGTTTCTACATGGGGTAACCTCACATAGACTTGCTTATATGGTTTCTGACTAGATTATAGACTATAAAATGACTTTTATTTTGTTTTTATAAATTTTTATACACAACAATGAATCAGAAAGTCATTGAGCCTAATAACAATGCAGTACACATCTTGGCTAATCAACTATATTTGGGGTGATATAAATTAGATTTTGTTTTTACTGCACTAGTCCTTTAGCTCTCTTTTCTTTCTTTCTTGACCCCAGCGGGGCGGTGGGGGTAAATTGCCCCCTCGTTTTCCGCTCGAGGGCTTTTTAACACTTTAGGAACAGCATGTGGTGGGGGAAGAGAAGAGATGGTGGGGGGGTTGGGTTAATCTGTGGGACAAAAGGAGACCCCCCCTCACTTCCACACACACACACACACACACACACATGCATACACACACAAGGATAATAGGCCACTGGACCGGAGGGGCCTCAATCTGAACGGCCCAATGAGGGCTTTTTTGGGTGAGGTGGGGAGAGTGGGACAAAGACCTCCTGGCAACACACGTGTCACAGACAAAGTCGGCCAATTGTCCAGGCAAAGGAACGGGATGGGGTGGAGGGAGGGGACAGAGGTCTGGGGGGAAGAAAGGAGAGGCTGAGGAAGAAAAGAGAGGGGTAGTTAAATGGGATGCTCATCTGGCAGTCATCAAACCAAGCCGGCACAGATGGCAAACACACAAGAGCAGACAGACAGACAGACAGACAGACAGACAGGAAGCAAATATGGAGAGACAGTTTGGGAGGAGCATGAATGACAGATCTATTTCCGTTCCTTTCTATTGAGCCATGGTTAAGCACTCCATACATTATTTCCCATTTGCAATCGTGCAGTCATAGCATAAGCAATTTCCTCTCGGATCAATAAAGTTTTATGATTCAGATTCCGATTCTAAGTCGCAATTACGAAGTCTATAGCTGTCCACTAAAGAATATGCCACAACACACATAATCAGGTATCCGGGAAGTGTTTGTCCGTATCCCTGTTTGGACTAGAATTTTATCAGGGCTTGTCTGGGATAA
This sequence comes from Brycinus macrolepidotus, assembly GCA_037974445.1. Classification (NCBI taxonomy): domain Eukaryota; kingdom Metazoa; phylum Chordata; class Actinopteri; order Characiformes; family Alestidae; genus Brycinus; species Brycinus macrolepidotus. The sequence goes on along the minus strand of JBBPCZ010129039.1, from coordinate 11,680 downwards.
AATTTTTGGATAGCAATAAAGTGAGTGAGTTCCTATTGGGTTGTATTTTCTACATGCCTGGACATTTGCGTCCCATTCCCTTGGGAAGTGTTGATTATGGTTGTTCACTAAAAGACTAAATATGTTGAGTAGAAAGAAGTCAAAAACCTTTCAAGTAGGTGTTTATTGTCAACATTATGTCAGCCCAACATCAAAACATCTTCCTGGATAAGACTAAAATGATTAGGTCAATGCTATGTTTGGTGAAAGAAACAATGGCGTAGCCAATTCAGACAGAAATAAAATAATTGAGAAGCACCTGTAAATGTGGAAATGACCCCAGGAACCAATCTGAACACCAATGGTACGCTTCCACTGCAGAGGTTTTTGCATTCAGTCCGTAGTGGTGCAAAGTCAAATTTGCAGAAGTGGAAATTATAATGGCAAATTTTCAACTTCAGGCAAATGAGAGTTACATGAGAACCAGCTCAGTGTTGTGGTTCTGGGTTGTGTTCTGGTGTGGGGTGGTACGTGATGTTCTCTAGACAGGAGAAACGTTTGAACAGGATGACTGCAGGCTACACTTAGCATTAAAACATACATGATTTATAGATATATAGGCCTTACTGTCTACATCAGCACAAATTGTTGTTCATTTGTCACAATGTCGTACCTGAGAGAAATAGTCTATGAGGATCATCATTTAAACACTTTCGAACTAAGTGACAGGCTAATCACTAATGTTATCTGATGGGCTTGCTAGCAAAGTGTGTGCTGCCTGCTGCTAGGAGGCATATTTCTCAAAATTAAACTGGTGGAGAGCATCCACAATGCAATGTCTGTGCCATTTCATCACTGACTAGTTAGCTAATTTGATTTTTTTGGTGTCTTTCAAACATTTTCTCCAAATACAACCAACAGTTATCAATGTAAGCAAATGTCTATGGCCTGAACGGTGACTTCCAGAGAGTTCCATTAAAACAAAAGCCACCAGAGATCAAGTACAAAATCCTACCAAAAGTTCAAAAATCAGGGATCAAAATCCTTTTCCAAGGTTCTCACTTGTAAAGCAGACTTTAAGGGGCGTTCATAAGCAGCTGTTGGTGGCAAATCATATTTACGCAAAAGTTTTAATCCACAGTGGCCTGTGCAAAAGTTATGGCACCTCTTGTGTTGTAGGATTTTGATGGATTACATTAAAACCTTGACTCAAACACCCATGAAATTAGTAAAATGGACAAAAAACAATGAATATTAATGAATATACCAATGCAAAGGCCAGTAGTTCTTTGACTCCAAAGAAATGATATATTGTGCCGCCCCACAATCGAGGCAGTGTAGGTACCTCCCCACACACCCATATTCTTACGCCTCAGCATGCATACGGACACAAACACGGACACGGAGGCTCAGATGGGAAATAGGGGACACTTCAGTGTCGTCTCTGTAAGACACAATGGTCACTTACATCAGGGTGCGACAAGGCACGGATCAGTCCAGACCTTCATCAAACAGGCCAGGCAGCAGCTGGGCCTCTGCTGATACCATTCAGCACACACACACACACACACACACACACCTGGCATCAAACAAAGAAATGTGAGAAGGGGCAGCTCTGTTTACTGTAATCATGCCATGCAGCTCTGGTCAGTCTGGCCATGGTTTGTCTGCAACTTTGTATATCGTCACTATCAGAACAAAACCTTCTATCTACATTAAAAAAAAAATTAATCTGACTTGCATGAAAATTTCATGATAAATGTAACTAATGGTCTAAATTTTCAAAATTTCAAAAATATCTCTCATTTCATTTTCCATTTTCTGAAAAGCATTTTTGGAGATACAAGGTCTTATTCCAATTTCGATCACATACTCTGACACTGTTATTTATATTTTAAATAATGTGTTAGAGAAATAAGCGTATTCATCTGACCCGCTGAATTACTTAGTCAACATTCTGGTATCATAACAATCCAGTTGTACAGTTTATTACCAGCTTGAATCCTGAAGCCAAAATTGTAGTTTTAATTTCTGAGTTTGAGTGGAATTTCACAGATCTTCACAAATCTCTACATGAATAAAAGGTTAGGGTCGAAAAGCTCCCTTCTAGACTGACCAAGTCATTGTGGTTCACAATAGTGGTGAATGCTGTGGAGTTTAAAGCCTCCTGAAGCTCCATCGCAGGAAGTTATTTTATGAAAAGGTTGTGAAAAAAGCCCTATGATAGATTGGCACCCTGTCCTAGGTGTTTCTCTGCTGTGATAGGCTAGGATAAGCAGCTTGGATAATTGTGTAAAGTGTAAAGTAAAGTAAAGGGGCCATTCTGTCATATGTGAACACGCCACAGCACACAGTGTGAACAGCACAAAATTCTTCCTCTGCATTTAACCCATTCACCAAGTGAAGCAGCAGGCAGCCAGGAACACAGCACCCGGGGAGCAGTGTGTGGGGACGGTACCTTGCTCAAGGGAACCTCAGTGGTGCCACTAGCAGTCTTGAGATTCGAACCCACGACTTTCTGATTGCCGGGTGAACTCCCTAACCACTAGGCCACCAGCTGCCCCAATTGATGGATGGATAGGTTGTCAATAGAAGTGTAGAGATACATTCAGTCCACCATTCAATTCGATATTCTCACAATATTTCGAACAAAATTTGAATTAAGAAAACGATGGCTTCAGTTGTGGCGCAATTTACTAAGTAAAAAGTTCTGGAAATTGGAGGCTGATGTATAATATTAATGTGCTGGACTGGGTAGTTGACTGGCACTGGATTAACACTATGAAATATGCAGATACATCAAATATCATAATAGAATGCTAATTCTCCACTATGCATTGTTATTCTGATATCGCAATATATCGATGCATTGTTACACCCCTAGTTGTGAATGCACTGCCTGAAACATTGTTTTTATGATATATATGTTTTTAATATGTTAATGGCATGGAATATAAGGCAGTAGTTTTTGTTGCCATGAAGACTTTGTTTTTTTTTTTTTTTTCAAGATCCAAGATTCTTTATTTGTCACATACACGTACAACATGCAGTGAAATGTACCCCAAATCACACCTAAAGCTGTGCAAATTTCCAAAATAGTTAAACTAGTCTTAAAATTATTTAAAGATAGGAAAAAGATAGTAATAACTTAACTTGTTGTATAGTTAATGGGGAGTGAAGGAGGTCGGGGGTGAACCATTTGACACAGCTTTTGTCAAAATAATTGTCAATTTTTTTTAACGATTTTGACCCACATTGGCACTCCTCGTCTGTGTGTCCATGTGTAAGTGTGTGTGTGTGTGTGTGTGTGTGTGTGTGTGTGTGGATGGGTTAATCCATACAGTGGGCTCTGGAGACGAGGGGGATGGGAGCACACATAGCATCTCACACAGAAGAGAAAATGGAGATGGAAGAAGATGCACATTGCTCAGATGACACACACACCTCACTACAAAGAGACATGAATGGAGACAGACAGAACACTAAAGAACTCACAAACACACACACATACACACACACACATACAAAACCAAGCCCCTGAAGACTCTCTTGAATAACAAATGCTCAAAAGCACACACACTCCCAAATGCACACAATACACACCTCATAAAAGACTTCTAAAAACACACCCTGCTCAACAAATGCGAGGCGTTCCAAACCCAGGCTTGGCAAAGCCACTCCAGAGAGAGACGTTACCAACAGCCTCCTTCCACGCAGACACCACAAACAACAATCAAAAGCACTCAAACACATGACATCACTTTCAAACAGACGCCAGCGGCCAATAGCAACACAGCTTTCACAAACACTGGCCAGCAAAGCTCAGCAACAAGCCACACAGCGTTCCATTTGATCTTTTTCTTCAGTCTGAAAGCACACTTTTCTGTAGTTTGTCCTTAATATGGAGTCAGATTTGGTTCAATGTCATTTGCATAGTGCAATTTAATACGCCGTCTCAGCAACCTTCCAGAAATATGAGTGTCAAAAGAGTGTCAGCAAGGACAGCAGCAGCAGGAAAAACTCAGAGCACTGAGAGGAACCAAAACACAAAAGGAAAAGCACTGAAATGAACCAAGAAGGACTCAAAAGCTGGAAATGATGAACGACATGAAGAAGAACCACTAAGAGAAACCAATACTCAAAAGCAAAGGCCCCTGAAGAATATAAGGAAGAACCATTAAGAAGAACATGGACTCAAGAGGAAACTCCCCTGATGGACATGAGGAAGAATCACTGATAGGAGCCAAGACTCAAAAGGAAACCATTTTATGGATAGCAGGAAGAGCCCAGGCTCAAAAGGAACCCCTCCCCCACTGAGAACCTCTGGGTGGACCCAAGACTCAATAGGAAAAAACTCTGAAGGACATGAGGAAGAACCATTAAGATGAACCTAGACTCAAAAGGAAAAACTCCTCAAGGACATGAGGAAGAACCTCCCTCGAAAGGAAACTCCCTTTAAGGATATTAGGAAGAACCCAGGCTCAAAAGGAATCTCCCTCTCCCAATGAGAACCACTGAGAGGAACCAAGATTCAAAATGAAAATCCCCTGATGAACATGAAGGTGAACCTCTTCCTCACCACTTACTCAATTCAGAGCTAAAGCTAGGAGGAACCATTGTGTGGACCCAAGACTTAAAAAGGAAAAACCCTGAAGGACATGAGGAAAAACCACTGAGAGGAACCAAGACTCAAAAGTAAAAAAAACAACTCTGAAGGACATGATGAACAACTGAGAGGAACCAAGACTCAAAAGGAAAAAACCCTGAAGGACATGAGGAAAAACCACTGAGAGGAACTAAGGCTGAAAACGAGGAGGTTGAGGTCAGACTGGAGTGTGGAGTTAGAATAACAGCAGTTCACAAGTGGGATTAAGTGGAGAAACTGTAGAGTAAAAAAGTCTCATCACTGCTGAGTCTGATCAGAGTGTGTTTCTGATCACTGTGTCCACAGTTCAGAGCAAACAATGCTAAAACGATCCTGAATCAATGTTCTTAAGATCTTAAGAGTGTTGATGATTGGAAATCACAGAAGAGAAACGAGGATTTGCTCCTTCCTTTCTTCTAAGAAGTTGCACGGGGCGTATGATGGAGTGTGCATACACAAACACAACCCTGTGATAAGCATCTTAACATTGTTTTTTTTTTTTTTTTTTTACCATTTCAGAACATTCCAGCCTATAATTCAGTTGTTATTCTAAAATTAAAAAAAAATAATTACACAGTCTAAAATCTGGCCACTTTGAAACTTCATCTTGAAAAGAAAACAGCTGCTAAGTTGGCTTAGTCAGTTAGAAAAGTAAGAAACCATTAAGGCAATTAAGTTTCATTTAAATTTAATTCTGCACCAGAACATTTTTTTATGTATCATTTAAAAGTTGTCTCAGGGAAAGTCCACTAATTTTTCAAACTTTCTGTCAATACAAATTCCATGGTTAAAATGGAAACAAAGTCATTCAGCATGGTTTGATGGAAAATGCTCCAGTAAATAGGCATCTAAAAATAGGCATCTATGGAACCAAGCGTCTTTTTTGGCAGAATGTGGCAATTGCCACTTTAACTCACTTTAATCAGAATAAAAAATTATTTCCACTGGTCCATTTGCCATAATATTTTGACAGCTGACAGAGAAAACCTTTATAATAAAGAAAATTCAGCTCACTTTTCCTGCACTTTTCCTTCGAATAAATACCCGCTCTCATCCAAGCTTGTTTTCCTGTCTTCACCCCGGCTCCTCCTGTTGAAACCCAAACCTGTACAGAAGCAGGACATGGGGGGGAAGATTTTAAGGGAGGTCAGGGGAGGGCTAAGAGGTCAGGGCTTCGGGTTTAATCAGATGGATGAGCCTTTTCTCAACCCCCGCCTATGCCCCCCACACAAAAATGACCCCTGACCTGAGCACCCCTATGGCAGCTGTTGGATTGTGGCTGACCCCAACCACACAGGGAGTGACCAGTGTCATCGGAGTCTCTAGACAATGATGTCCGGTAAATCAGCTCATGGACAAATTATGGACATTATACACAATGGAGTAAAGCCAATAACATTCAAACATGTACTTCACTTTTGTTTGCTGTGACAAATTAGTTTGTATAAGATGTAAAATGTCTTAAAATATACTAATAACATCCTGGTTTTGGTTAACGGTTCAGCTGACCAGCCCGGCAGAAAGCTCAAGTAGCTGACAGGCTAAGAGGCTCCTTCAGTAACACTGAGAGTAAGGCTTTAAGTTGAAACCTTCATTAAAAAACTGCTAAACAAAGGAAGGACTATTAAAAATGTAGTGTATATTTATATAGGGGTCATAGTCAAACCCAGGTCACAGCCCACATGTGACTGCCCCCCAGCCAAAGTGAACTGACCTTTAGGCTTTCTTCTCTCCTTCTCAGCTTTCACTAAACTATTTTAATTGAATTTGGCAATTAATCCACATTTTCCTGCAACCAGTCATTGCTGATGGTCATTAGGGCACCTAATAGCTGTGGCTATGGTGTGTGTGTGTGTGTGTGTGTGTGTGTGTGTGTGTGTGTGTGTGTGTGTGTGTGTGTTTAAAAGATTTGTATGTGTTATTCCACTCCCTCTGTCTTTCTCTGTTATCACCACAATAGATCTGCAGTCTTAAGCCAAAGAGCCTGACCGTGCAGTAGATACAGGGCCTGGTAACCCGACCCTTCCGTCCATGCAGAGGCTAGTGCATGTCTCTCTCTCTCTCTCTCTCTCTCTCTCTCTCTCTCTCTCTTTCTCTCTCTCTCTCTTTTTCTGAAATATTAAGACACACAGTCTATAGTTACCTGGCTGGCTTGGCAGGCAAGAGCTTCAGATCCGCTTTCCAACCACAGCACCTCTCTGGGCAACAGGAGCTGCACCAGAAGTGTGTGTGTGTGTGTGTGTGTGTGTGTGTGTGTGTGTGTGTGTGTGTGTGAAGGCAACCGAGAGGGAGAGAGAGTGTATGTGTGTATACATGTACAGTAAATAAGAGTTTCTGTCCAATGTGTGTGTGCACATGATTCCTGGCAGACAGGCCCAGAGCCCTGTGCATTATTTATCGCCCGTCTCCAGATCCACTTTATCCAAAGGCCCATCCTCAGCCTTTAGCTGTAGCCGACGGCCACTTCCAGGGTCACACTGAATACATTTGCCTACCCAGCTGGGGTTCACCAAGCTCTGAGGAGAGGTCAGGAAAATGTCAAGTTTTAGCTCCTCCCCACCCATTTAATCATTTCCCCCTCCTCTGCTGGGGTAACTGGAGTCATCAGCGTCTTCCCTGAGATTAAAAAAGGGCCGCTGAAAAGAGCTTTTAACGCAGCGAGCAGTAAACACAGCACAGAAAAGGGCAACCCAGAGGAGCGTGGGTGAGGAAAGAGTTGGGTTGCATTCAGCTGAAATGAAAACCAGACAGGTACTTTCACAGTGTATCCAACTTTTCTGCTCTAATGACGTTTCTTTTGATTTTCTAAGTGAATATAAATATGAGTCCTTGACGAAGAACACAATTATGCATACTTTCGTGCACATGAACTGTTTATTTGCCAAATTTTACATAAAATAAAGCATGAAACATGGCCTAAAGCATAAAATGTGGCTTAATAAATAAATTTGATTTGAAAGTTATACAACAATATACATGTAACAGAAGTTCATCCATCCATTATCTTAAACAGGGTCATGGGATGGAGGGCGGGTTGGGGAGTTGGGGGGGGGCAGGGTATGCTGGAGCCTATCCCAATGGTCATATGAGTGAAAGGTAGAAAAACCCAGGCCATCACAGGGCAGACATTCACACCTTTAGCATCTCCAGTTCACCAGTCATGCAAGTCTTTAGACTGTGGGACTAAACTGGAGTACTCGAAGACACAGAGAAACTCCAAAGAAAGGACCCTCGGTCGTCCCAGGACCTTCTTGCTGTGAGGTGATAGTGCTACCAACTGTGTATACTTTGGGGAATGAGATCAGGGACAGCAAAAGTCCCCATTTACAGTTGCCATGAAATAATGATTTCATTATAATTTCATCACAGAGACAAGCAAAGAAATCACAATAGCTACGTCCCAATGTCGCAACTGTGATGTCACAGCAGCGATGGAGATCACTGCAGGGATGGTGATCTTCATTCTTGATATGTAGGAGACCATTTCATGGCCTGCAGTGTTTTCGCCTCACAGTTTGGCACCTACTCAGCTCGACTGAAACCACAACAGTGTAGGTATGAAAAATAGTGGAATGCAGTGGAAAAGAGACTAATCAGTGTAATCAAGGCTTTGCTTGGGGCCCCAGAAACACCAAGTCCAGCCCTGCTCATGTTTCCACCTCCCAATAATTTCATAACTAAAACTTTAAAACTTTGTTAAGTAGACCAGGTAAGTAATCAAATCCAGTAATCATAGCCGGGAATGTATTTTGAGCAGGGAGTGTATAAGGCATACTGAATTTCTTTCTTTATTTTCTTGATTATATTTATGCCAATTTACAGAAGCTACGTTTTCCTGCAGTCTTGGAAAGTAGATAGTAAGTATACAAGCATTTATCCAGCAGATAAACATCTGACAGTGCAATTAATCACGGATATAAACAATAAACTGAGGTCAGCCATTCATTTTGTGATTAGTACTGATACTCACTGGAGAGAGAGAGAGAGAGAGAGAGAGAGAGAGAGAGCGAGAGAGAGAAAGAGAGAAAGAGAGAGGTGGTCTGTCTCACAGACTGCACTCACTAATGTCTTCTCCATCCTGCCTTCAAAAACGCCCAAATAAACACACAATCTCGACTCTGGGGTCAGATGTCTTCTGGGTCACATACTTACCCCATTCAAGCCACATCAACAAGCCCGAGACTCATAGCCAAGCCGCCGTCCAGAGTCTGTGTAGTATCTCAGTGAGTCATTGAGTTGATTTACACTTGCCCTTTTCAGTTGCCCGTTTCATCCAGATATTAAGCAGACCTCTTATGTACATTTTTCTTTCTGTCCACCAAACTGTGCCACCTTTACCAAACAACAGCTGCAATATAACTCATCCTGTAACTGGAGATCATGACTATAGAAGAATGGTTCTTCCTGGAATTGGTTTATTTCAGATACACTGGGGGGCTTTCTATTTGGAACTGTCCATTTAAGGTCCTGCATCTCAATAGAGTTCAGATGAGCACCTTGACTAGGCCTCTCCGAAACCTGTAGTTTCTTTTGAGCCAATCAGATGTGAACTTACTCTTTTGCTTTGGATCACTACCTTGCATAACCCAATTGAACTTCAGATGACCGGACATTCTCCTGCACAGTTTTCTAAGAGTAGAACTCACGGTTCCATCAAATACGGTAAATTGGTAAATTGTAAGGATCTGAATTGTGTGTCTCCTTCTAATGATGGAATCATGAACACTGTCCTTACATCAGGTAAATGAGACCTGAAGTTCATTAGATGTTTGTCAGAGTTTTTTTTTAGTGACTACCTAGATGACTGAAAGATACACCACTGAAAATTTTTAGATAATGGTTCTCACTTTGGTTCGCGGGAGTCTTAGAGCCTTTAGGCTTTATAAGCCTTTCGAGGCTGATATACTGTATTTCAATAAATTAACCAATTAATTGATCATTTCAAGAATTAATGGCTAAAACAAAGCAACATTATCCTCCAACAGAGCAAGACAATCTATCTCAAAATGACAAATATTAGATATATTATTGGAAATCTTATATTAGAACTTGACTAGATATCTTTTTCTTCCCTGTATTTGGCACATTATGATCCCTTGTTGAATGCCACAACTATAATAAATAATGTTCCCTTTTAATTATCACATTTATTATTGCCAAGATATTTTGCTCAAATATTTATAACAATATTTTGTTGGAGAAAAAAATCAGAACAGAGTGCATAAGTGGGCCAATGTTATGCATGTAGCACCACAGCAAATCAATAATATGTTCTCATGTAAGAAATGGGAACAGGAAGAATGGAGGGGGGGTTAATGAAAGAATCCCACTCTCCATCATGACCCTAAACCCCAGTATGGAGAGATGTGTATGTTTCCATGACAACCGGAAAATTGATGCTGCAGCCGGATATGCGTTGAGGACGACTTTTGGCATATCAGAAAGGGACAGAGAAAAGTGGAGTCAGAAAGAAAGGGAAGCAATGGAAGGAGAAAGTAGGGCAAATAAGGATCGGTATAATGAGACAGCTGGGCTCTATTGGCACCAGGCATGTCCACCTGAGCGAAGGAATCCTCAAGAGACTGTAGACCAAGGCTGTGCAACAGTCTCTTCATTGGCGGCTTCATCCATGGCCTTTTGTTAGGCTGACACTGTTGCTCTTGATGTGGCAGAGTCTTTGGAGGTCCAGATGGTTGCTGAGGTAGATCTGAGGTAGACCTTCCAAAAATCAGAAGACCGTCATTGTTGTCCCACCCTTCTCCAAGGTTTCGGTGCCACTGGAAGGACCCCAACGGCAGAAGGGTGTATAAGCAAGGACATTTTAATGTTTATTTTTCAGCCAAATTCTCAAACACAGCTTTTCAGTCTTTCGTCTAAACAGGAACAAAGACTCAAACATAAATCACCTGCTCTGAGGTTCTCTTCTCTCTCCTCTTCTCATTATCGCTCATTTCTCTAAAATAGGTCTCTTCTTCCTTACCCTGTGACCTATTCCATGACCTCAGGAGTCAGGTGGTAGGTGTTATTTGTATAGTGTTGGTCCTATCTTTGGGAGATTGTTCAATCTCCAGCATTGACACAAACGTAGTTGGTCAAGAGCCCAAGAGAGCATGATTAGCCTCACTCTCTCTGAGTGGGTACGATCCCCCCACCACTCTTGCTGCCTGCCAGCTGTCTGTTGGCTGATATAACGAATTACTAGTTAGTGTTCTCCAAGAAAGAAAGTGAAGTGAAAGAAGGAGACAGTAGGGCAAAATAGAGTCAGTATAATGAGACAGCTGCAGATGTATGCCTAATGCCCCTCACCCTAGAGACCTGTAAATCTGCTGGGAAATACCCCAGAGGGCCAGGCTGCAGGACTCAACATTTCCAGGTCTGGTGGCATGTGGGGTGGTGAGTTAATACCTACCAGCATCAACACACCTATGCGTGACCAGCATTGAGACAGCTTGAGACAGGTATACACTTTACCATGGGTCTTGGCATTTAAGTGGATGGTATTTTGACATATACCACCCGCCTAAACTCGTTGCAGACCAAGTACACCCCTTTGTGGCAACAGTATTCCCTAATGATAGTGTCCTTGTTCAACAGGATGTTGCATCACTTCCATGCTGCAAACACTGTTCAGGCACAATTTGAGGAACATGAGAAAGAGTTCAAGATGTTGACTCGGCCTCCAAATTCCTAAGATCTCAATCTGATTGAAGGATGTGATGGACAACCTAGTCCAATAGAGGGACAACTTTAACTTACAGGATTTAATGTATCTGCTGTTTGTGCCAGGTACCACAGGAAACTTTCAAATGATGTCTTCACAAGTCAGAGCTCTTTTGGTGGCACAAGTGGGACCTACACAATATTAGGCAGGTGTTGTAACTAATCAGTGTAATCAAGGCTTTGTTTTTGGCTCCAGAAACACCAAGTCCACCCCTGCTCATGCTTCCACCTCCCAATAATGTCAAAACTAGGGATGAGCGAGTACAGCATTATCTGTATCTGTATCTGTATCTGTTAACCATATGAATTATCTGTATCTGTATCTGTACTCGGACT